>VYZQ01054943.1:8013-48317 GCA_013400655.1 Mystacornis crossleyi | reverse complement strand
CTGCAACAACAGATAAAGTATCACTTAGGAGGACAAGATGGAACGATTATTTTTCTCCTTACCCAGAAAAATCAGCAGAATACTGTCCATAATCAAAGATATAGACTCTAGTAATTTGGCACACAGTGAGGTATCCTAAAGCGAAAACAAAGCAATACCTGGAAAGAAAATGGGGGAAAAAGAATTCACTTAAAAACCATAAGCATTTCTCCACTGAATAAAGTACCTTTTAAATAGAGTTTAATCTCCAATTATTTTTAGTGAATATTACATAATAGAAATTAGTAATTATTCTTTTATTCTGCCTGAGGGGTTTTTTGGTAATGTTTATTCTATGCAAGCATGTACTGTTTAATTTAAAAGTGTGTAGTACAACCATATAAATTCTGTTGTCATTAGCCAAAATATTTGTTCGCATAGATAAAGCCTAAAATTTATAATTTTAAGCACCACTGTAAAAACTGGAAGTCCTATAAAGAAAAAAAATAATCTGTTGTTTTTGTAGTTCAGAGTTAATTTTTGGCTGTATGAGTATAGAAGTTTGGAAAATGATATATCAAATAATTTCCATTGCATGTACTGCTATGCATTCAAAGTTCAGTACCACAAATCCTACTGCTGCTGTTTTCAAAGGAATGGGAAAAGGCAGTTAATTTTAAAATACACATATTAAAACATAGCTAAGTGAAAAAGGAACAGGATGCCTTTTGTCTTCTGTTAAGCTGGTCCTGAGCAAATGTAAGAAAAAACACATATATGAGCCACCTTATGAAAGTGTTATCTGTATGATAAAATTAGTTTTACAGACCATTTTCTCAACAACACACTAGTGAGAACTGATTTGCCAATACACCTCACAAAATTCGCCAGATATTCTTTGATGTCCAGAACAACAGTGAATGCCAGCAGAAACTTAACTAATCCTTTAAGACTTTAGTGTATGAACTGTATAGTCTTTATTTCATGTTCACAAGATTGGTGTGCAATGCCTACAGCAGACTGTATAATGCATCCAAAATCCAGTTAGAATGAAAGTATTCATACAACAAACTGAAAATCAAAGCCAGGACTGGATTTAGGTGAACTAGTGAGGGACACTGCAAGAAGACCTCGGAACATGACTTTCCTTTCTTTTCCAGATAAGTATTTTGCAAAAATTTCTTAATATAAGAAAATCTAAGGTTTTAGAAAATATTCTTCAATCTCACAGTTGCTACACAGAACACTTGCAGATTAACCTTTAACTGAAAAATGTGCTAGATATAAACCATTTAATATATTAAAATATCCAACTTTGAAATTACAGTTTATCTTATATACCATTAAATTGCATCTCTTTCAGTGAAAAAATAACTTTAGAGGGTCTCTTTCAGCAATAGTTTATTTTCTGTTTTCATTAACATTAACAATCCAGAAACAGTATTATACTGGGTGACTAACTGGTACAAAAGTGTTTGTAGTAAGAATACACAGCCACAGGTTGCCCGGAGAGGTGACAGATGCCCCATCCCTGGAAACATTCAAGGTCAGGTAGAATAAGGCTCTGAACAACCTAACGTAGTTGAAGATGCTCCTGCTCATTGCAGGATAGACTAGACGTCCTTTAAAATTCAGTTCAAACTCATCCACAGTTCTATAAAATTATATATATTAGTCATCATGACCAACATGGTAGGGGTTTCTCACAATAGTCAGTTAATATCCACACTGAAGTCATAGTGCAGAAATGGAAGTGAAAAAAAAAAACAACCCTTAAACTTTTTTATTAGATTCCAAATTTCATTTTTCCATCTAAAACAAAAGCTGTCTTCTGAGAGAGCAGTGAAATTTGCTGCTATGTTGCACTCACCAAACACAACTATGACTCTTAACTATCTTCCAGCTATGTCAGCCACAGCTCCAAGTTACACACAGATTTGAAGATTGGAAATTTTCAACTGATGAGTAAAACCCAGGAACCTGCAACCCATACAATGCTTTTCAACTTCCAATTGCATCTCTGCACATTAGTCATGCCACATCCCTTGATGATGAGAAATGTCATTTAATCAGGCAAAGTGTAGCAATGCATTCTCCCTAAAAGAAAAGGTTTACAACAGCTTGCATCATTCCTGTTGTTTCTTCTGCAGGTCTGTAGTGCAATTTGCTGATCACCCTAACTCTCATATAAATCCACATCTACTTTAAAAAATTCAAAACTGACCTAAAAATGCTTTGAGAACTTTCTAAAGTACTCTTACTACAGGTTTCTTACTCTCTTCAAAGTTTCATTCACCAAATCTCCCCTTAGATCAGAAAACAGTAAAGCTTTGCATCGCTCAACCACATCAAGTTTTACCCAGCTACACAACTAATTACAGGTTGCACACAAATGCAACAGTTTTACACACAAGTTTTACCATAGTTTCTCCTCCAGTAGAAGAGCAATTGGTCTTAAAAGTCAATGTTACTCTATACTTGCTTTTCACTGAATAATGTTCCTGTGAGCAGAAAGACAAAAATATTTCACACTGAACTGACAATAGCGACAAGCAAAACATTGTTATTATTAAAAGTAACTTTTAGACAAACTGACCTGTAAGAAACACCATACAATGCAACAGAAAGGCACAAACAAATTCATTTAGAGTATGTCTAACTCCCAGGATCTTTGTCAATATGACCTTACTTTTATCTATCAACAGATGCAATTCAGACGTATCTGGGAGACACTGTAGCAATGAAGCACCAGAAAGCAGAACACAGTGATATGTTTAACTCCTGATTTAAAGTTAAAAAAAAAATAAAAATGAAGCAAACAATACTGGATAGCCTATTATACAGAAGGGCTTTTCTTGTACAGGTATTCCGTATTACATTTCAATTCCTTACAATTCTGAACTTCCTCAGAACACTAAAAACAGCATTTAATATGTTCCACCCATAAAATTCTCTCTTTCCTTTAAAAAGAAATACATAAAGTAAACTACTCTGTGTTTTTTTAAAAGTATATTCTAACATATTATAAATGAAGTACCTTAAAGTATACATAAAAATATTACCATATATAGAAAATACTTAGTAATTAGCCTCTCCATGTACTTCTTTACACAAGGTGTTCATCAAGAGAACGTTTAATTCTCTTTTTTTTTAAAAAAAGGCAAATAATCTCTTACTAGCAAATAAAATACATTGTCCTATTCATTATTTTTTGTCTAGGTATTTTTTGACAAATAACATTAAGCGACGTATATATCAGGAATTTTTACCTGCATGTATTTATATAAAACCAAAAAACCACACATCTATATGTGTGTGTATATACATGCACAAACACACACCTACAGATATACAGGGCTCAGTTCCTTCCCATTAATTGAACTTCCTTTTAGTCTCCAAACATCCTGATGGAATTTGATACACATTTCCTATTACACTTTCTACTGCTTACGTTGAGTAGACTCCTGAAGCACCATTTCTGCTAATGCAGAAAACTTCAATCTCATCCCTGTACCCCTCTTTTTTGCCCTCACAAGTTTAGCACAGCCAACAGAACATTCACACCAGCACTGCTCATCTACTTCAGTGCAAAGTGGTCGGATTTTGTTTGAACAGTTGATTATTTTTTTTCTTACAGGGAAAGCACTTTTATCCAGTGTCACCTTACAAATTCACTCCACATGACACAGCTCATGGTTTAACCCCAGCCGGCAGCCACTCCCTCACTGCCTCCACCATCCACCCACCACCCACAGGGTAAAGGAGAACAGGAAAAAAAAGGTGAACTTTATGGGTTGAGATAAGCACAGGTTAATAAATGCAACTAGATATCATAATATTAAATATGCTAATACTGATAATAATAATTGAAATTACAAGGAGAGGAAGAAAGAGTAACAGAAACTAAGAGAAAAGTGATGCACAGTACAATTGCTCACCATGTGCTTACTGAGGAGCAGATCAGATCCCTTTCAGGTAACTCCCCCAGTCTATACACTGACTATGGTATGGAATATCCCTCTGGCCAGCTCAGGTCAGCTGTCCTGGCCATGCTTCCTCACAGCTTCTTGTGCACCTCTTCACCAGCAGAGCATGGGAAACTGAAAAGCATCTGACTTACAGTAAGCACTACTTAGCTTCAACCAAAATGTCAGTGTGTTACCATCTCCAGTCTCACTCTAAATCCCAAGAACAGCACTGCACCAGCTACTAGGAAGAAAATGAACCCTGTCCCAGTCAAAAGCCAGACATACAGCAACCATCCTGCCCACCACAACACCTACAACAGAGAAGGACATAAGGGCTCCACACCAGTGGCAGTACTAGCTCACGCCAAGTCTCCATCCAGCCCAGGATCCAGAACCGTGTCCTCCCCACAGCAGGAGCTCAAACGCAGATGTCCCGGAATGCAGATGAGCAGAACAAGCACAGAAGCTGCTTCCCAATGTTCTCCCACACTCAAAACAATCAGCACTTTACAGACCCAGATTCAAACCCAGCATCCACATGTTTAATAACCCTCAGCGTACTACACCTCTATCAGCTTCTGGCTCCAATGCACACCCTCATCTTTACCACCCTTCTGTTGCTTCAAATACACTTGAGAAAAAGCTGTTAACTTCTACATTTTCAGCATAACTATATACAAATTTAATACTACTGAATGAGCCAGCAGAACCTACTTATATAAAGCTTCCACATAAGAATATAAAGATTATGTATGTGGTTTAAAAGCAGAACCCCCACCTTCTACCTGTGTTCCTCAGAAATTTTGGGTTGCTAGTTAAAAAAAAACATCCACAGGTTAATTCTACAGCTTTGTATCTGCTGATGGGCAAGCTGAGCAGCACACAGACCCAGGCTAACAAACAGCCAATGCATGTTACGTTTTTGCATAACAAGGGGTGGGAGTTGCATTTTTATTTTATTTCACACTTTTGGAGGACTCAGCATTTCAGTTATAAAATATTTGTTCCTACCATACCTTTCTCTGTTTGCACAAAACACAGCAAAAATAGAACTGTGACCTTGACAAAGGCAGGCTTTAAGAGATGTCATAACAGCTTCTGTTATTTTAGGCTCTTCTCATGCAGTGGAAGGACAACAGCACAATATGCTATTTTGCTGGAAGAAAGTTAAATAAACCAATCAACAGAGGGTGCTTTTCTACCAGCTAGTTGGCACATACTACAGATTTAGCCTTGAAATAAAGGTTTCATGTCGAGTCAAGACCTACTTCTTCCATTATGTTAGGAAAAAATACCTTTTCCTTCTTTAAATGCATAATTATTCAGTTTCAAAAGGCAGACCTAGACACCATGTAACATTATACTGCATTGATTTTTAGAAAAGGTGACAGAATAGCCTCTGAGTTTTCCCAAGCCCTGTGCTGAAAGCTGCTGCCTGGGTTTGCTTGCTTGTTTTTTCACAGATTATGCCAAATTAAAAGAAAGAAAAAAAAAACACACAACAACAACAACAACAACCCCAACAAACCCTAAAAAATTTAAATGCTTGCATCGAGGGTCAGAACTGAATTCTTATTAAAATCTAGCTATATTAGTTTTTAAAATTCTAATGATCATAATCAATTTGCAGGGTTCACACAGAGAAATTCAACCCTATGCAGTTAGAACATACAATATTTCCTTACAAAACTTCAAAGGGTAAAATGTACATTAAAAAAAAAAGGCCAAAAACTACACACCCAATTCTGCAATCATCTAGCACAAGCCAACAAAAATACTGATTAGAAATAGCTTAGTTTTGACTGTCTGAGAGCCACAAGGTAAGCTACTCTGCCCCAATCTAATGTTTTCACACCAGAAAGAGATGCCTATTTACACAATTCCTGTGTATGGATGCATTATTGACATACATAATTGGTATTTCTTAGAAAATGGATTCGTTTTATGATGTAAACAATAACAGACTCAGAGTGTGTGTGCCTCTGAAATACAAGCAATATTAATCCTTTTTAGCCACTCAGAAGCCTCTGGTTCACACACTAGTCTGTCCCTTCTGATTCCTTCAAGTGGAGATCCAAAATGCATTGAAATAAACAGCAATTAAAAAGACAAGACCAGACTGTCTGTGAGCCCATTTCCAGAGAAGGAAACATTCATACCATCATGCTTTGGTAATAAGCAATCTGGCTATCCCATTCCATCCATTTTCAACCCTCAGCTGAAGACTTTTGGGTCTGACAGCCATTTTAAAGCAAATTTAACAAGCGAGCAGAGTTCTTCAACACTCAGCTCCAACAACAGCCCGACAGAACGCAGAGCTGCACACCAGGAGGGCAGCACATGCCTCCAGCAGCGCTTGCTCGGCCTGCCTGTCCCTGCAGGGCAGGGCCCCGCTCCGCTGGTCCACACCAGGCCCACGCCCTGGCATCGGAAGGCTCCACGCTGGGTTTTGCTCAGCCCCTAGAGAAAATGCTATCCAGGCCCATGGGTTTCCTGCATACAAACAGACGCAGAAGGCTGGGGACACGAGAATTCATTAGCTCAATTGTCCCAGAACCATTTGTGACGGTTTGACTGCTTGTTTACTGCAGATCAGCTACTGACATTATGACTTGACTAATGGATTTTGATGTTTTGCTACCTAATGGCAACATAATGGCTTGGTGAAGTAAATCTTCAGCAAGCTAAATTAAATGATCATTCCAGTTATAGCTACAGGCCATATTCCAAATGCAACATTAATACATGACAAATGCAACACAGATATTCTCGTCAAAAATGCATGCAAAAACACTTCCGATCTTCTACGTGCTCCCTAACTTTACATTCTCTTGCTTTCCAACCTCTCAGCCTGCTCTCTTCAATTCTGGAACATCTCAAGGATGAGGAGACCAGCTTCAGACTCTCATAAATGGGAGAAATATCATCTACAACAGAAAACTGGCAGGAGGGAGGGTGCTTTCATGTCTTTCCTGGAATGGAAGAAACATATTTGTTTCATTCATTCATATATATGTGCAATTCATTCTTCCTGTAAGACTCCAAAAGGAACACAGAACTAGAAAGGGTGGGAACAAAAAAACTGATTTGATCCCCTAGAAAACTCGAAGCTGAGAGCTGAAGCCATGTCCAAAATTGTAATGTGAAACTAAGATAAGACATGAGGGGTCACCTAAGTTCTCTCTCACTTAAAAAACCACATTGTGTCATATCAACCCCTATTTCTGCAATCACTTGAAAGTATAACAGTAAACAATGTTGATAAGAGCACAAAGTCTGACCTTTGCATTTTAAAAAGTTGACAATAGTAGAGAGCACTTAAAAACACAAAGAAGAAAGCCTAACAGCTTCACAACATAAAATCTGTAAAGGCAGATGCTGAAATCTGCCTTACAAAGCCCTGATGAAGAAAGTAGAATCTTGAGATCTTCTGAAAAAAATGAGTACTCATAACTCAGAATACAAATAGCTGACATGCTGGTGCTGTGAATTTTCATCTGTTCACTCATTTTTCTACATAATATTTGTCTAGCTATAGGATGTTTCAGCATCACAGCATGCAAGCAATTTTATGCTTCCTCTTTCTACTCTGTGATACGTAAGTAACTTTTCTCCAAACACCAGAACTGTGCCCAGAATGATTAATAGGTTTCTGCAAATCAGCAGAAACCTATAGACCACAGAGTCAGAAAATAGTCTCCTATTAGTAGCTTGGCTCAACACAACTTCTGAGAGTATCCTTAAGGAAATAAAAACGTCATTACAGAACACTGACAATAATGGGACTACTGCAAGTGTCATTTAAAAAGACAGGCCTAATAGTCATAATGGTTTAGAAATGGTAAACTAGAACTGCTAAATACAAAGTATTTTGTAGGACTAAATAATTCTATTTCAGTGGATCAATAAGTTTTATAGAAGAATTCACAGGTAGTTTAACAGAACAAGTTCTCTGATGGCAAAACAATAGCAAGGTCAATCATTAACCAATCACTGCTGTTAACTCGGCACTTGGCAAGTATCATCTTGGATAAAGATACGAGGGAGCTGTTATTTCCATTCGCCCACTCATCACCCTGCCCTAGCTACACACCCCCTCGTGCCCCATGCACATCCCTGCATTCTGTGGGAAGGAGCTGTTGCTCCTTCCTGGCTGCACGGAGCGGATTCCCAGCTGCCTCAGCCCCCCAAGCTCTGCTGCAACCCCACATCTTTGCCTTGAGACACAGCACCTGAGGCAGAGAACCCGTGTGGCCGCAACACTGCCGGGAGAGAGAGGGGAGGTTTGCTCAGTCATGAGGTGATGCCAGCTGGAATCTGTGCTCAGCCAGCCAGCAGACATTTTCTGCATGTGTTAAGGATGGCAGCAGCTGGGAAACATACGGGATATGATTTGCAGAGAAGGTGGTTATGCAGCCGGAATCAGTACACAGGGCAGCCAGCAGATTAATAAACAACCCAACTCCCTGCAAGAAGCACGCAAAACAAAAGGCCACAGGAATCAAATTTAGCTACAGAAACCAAGTATTTTAATGGTTCCAAGACCAAAGGAAAGCCAGGAGTTTGTGCTAACAACCTAACACAGCTGCATTTTCTTTTAAACCATTTTCAAAACAGAATGCCCTACAGAGGTATTTTATCAGAGGGCATGATGGCATTTATATTTCCCACCCTATTTCTCGCTTTGCCTCTAGGAAGGAATCAAACAATTGTTTGTTTTCAGCAGGGTACTGAATTGACTGCAAGCCCCACAGCTGGTCAGACCCGCACCAACACTGCAGCCCTACCTTGCTGAGCTATTTACACCATCTTGCAATCAGACACATAAATCAAACAGCACAATGGCCGCAATAAAATATTTCTGAAACAAATAAAACCATTTCTGAAAAATCCAATTCGCTTAAAATACGGCATAAATGAAATGCTTGCTTTTCTCCAATGCTTAACATTCCTTTAAACTGGAAAGACCTATCCCTTCAGATGACTTGTTTCATTTCTGTCCAATCCCCATCCCCCAGCTAAGTTAAAGCACCGCTACAATTTCCTATCTTCTGCATCCTTTAATCAATGCATGCCAATGTATATAACATTCACATGATGCATCAACGTCACCACTGTCACAGTATTTGTCATATGGTCTTGCAGAAACACACGCAGAGACCCAAGTCAGCTGTTTCCTGCTCTCACTCAGGAGAAAACCTGTGGGTAGCTCCATTTTCTTTGCTCAATGATGAAGCCTGACACAGGAATAGAAGATGGCAACTTCTATTTTTGTGCAGATTTTTCTCCCGCATGTGAGAAACACTATTCACTATTTCCAGGGATGAATTTGAGATACTACACAAAAAAGAATGATACGCAATACATGAGGAACCCATTAAGAAAAAGCCTTGCATTTATTTTTGGAACATTTTTCATGCTTCCAGTTAGCAATGGGAAACAACAACAACAACAAAAAAATAACTACTCAATGACAATCCAAGTCGTGGCACAATCACTTACGGAATTGTCCTACTTCAACCACAAGCAAATCATATTACACAAAGCTACATTTATTATTATATCTAATTACATTTATTACAAAAAGTTACATTTATTATTACATTTAAATTAGGAAATAACATATTACACATATCTATATTTATACAACCCATACGTTTTAAAATTTTTGATTTATTGGGATACTGCCTTGATCCTATTTCATGCATATTTGAACTCAGCTGTACTTTTGGCGTACCACAGTCACTGAACCACTTGCACTGTGCTTTGTCATCTCCCCGCTCTTCAGTAGAAACACACAAACCACTCATGTTTGTCATTTTCTAATACCCTTCAAAAATTTCCCTTTAAATTCCCAGTGCAATCAAATTATCTCACAATTTGTTAAAAATTACAGAAGTTTTAAAAATCAGAACGGCTCACTTTACTCCAGACAAATTATTCATATGACCTGTCCCTCACAATATGTTGTATGAAATCCACTAATACATACTTTTGTGTAGATTTACTCACAATATATACTAGTGGAAGATGCTACATTTCTGTAAAAATGCAGTCTTCATGTCAATGCTAAGGGGAATAAGGAATTTCAGGTTGTTCATCAATTATCCTTTGAGATATGAGATTAAAATCATGAATTATTCACCTATATGTATACCCATATTACTGCCATTTGTCTATCACTCTTCATCAAGGTGTTCCATTACCTTCCTGAGTGATTCTCTCTCTTACATTTCCTAGAACTCACTATAGACCTCAACTTTCAATTCACTGAATTGACATAATAGAGAAAAGACATTTAAGATTCTCTGAAGAAAATAAGTAATAATCAACCTATTTTAACAATTTCTTTCTCCCAGCATTCAAACACTTTTCATAGTCACTGCCTGGAAATTTCCTCATACTACTGGTTTCTTTTGTTTTGTACAAGTAGGGATATGACCAAATGCAATGAGACATTCTTTATGCAGGCTAAGACCACTTTTTTAATCACAAACAGGGTGTCCAAACAAATGAACTTCTCATTCTCAAATCTTTTGCAACACTGATTTATCAATGAACAAAATCTTCTGCTGCTAGCAGAACTGTCTAGAGACTGCAAGTTACACACAAAGAAGGCATTTGCAATCATCTTGCCAGCTCAAAGCTTCCATTGTGAAAATTTTTATTACTTAAGTTCTCTTATCTACAGGTAACACAAAAGTCACAAGAGAATTCTAAAAAGGCGTCTGTGAATTTTCAACCTGAAGTACAAAAAAGACTAAAAAGAGAGTTCATCTTGATTTGTACTCTTCATGACTGGTACAATTCTGAATTAGGAAATATGCTCAATTTTCTTTTTCATCCTAATTCTAGCCATTATACAGTGAAAAACTCTGTATTTATTAAAAGCCAAATATTATCACTTCAAAGTTTGTTAAACTTAGAGCAACAGTTAAAAAAGTAATTTACAAGAAATAGTTTATAACTTTTTGTTCATAGCAAGAAATACGTGTTACATACATATAGAAGAAGATTGCTATGGTTACAGTGGGAAAGGTCCCACTGCACATTAGAGAAGTCACTGTAACACCACTGAACAGCCAGCACAGACAGGCAGAATCAAGGAAGAGAAGTGGACTCCAGCAGCCTGGGAAACCTATCACAGACTCATCATATGATTACAAACAGGTGGTTTAAACCAAGATCCACAAATGCAGCGTTCCTATTTATACAGCTGTTCTCTAGGCATTCATATTCCCAATGTATAAACCCACAGAACCTTGATATTAACTTGCTACATTTATCAAGCTATTTCAATCCCTCTGACTGCCCCATCTATATAAAACACACAGAAACACCTAGGGCACAAGAGCATTCCATGAGAAAGTTATAGATTACATGTTTTAGATTACAATTTACTGAACTGAACTATAGAATCATAGAATACCAAACTGGAAGGGACCACAGGAATCAACCTGATCCAACCTTTCCTGGCAAAAGCACAGTCTTGAAAGTGTCCAATATTGGGGAATCCACCACTACCCTGGGGAGATTATTCTACTGCTTGACTGTTCTCACTGTGAAAAATTTTCTTATGTCTAATTGGAATCTTCCCAGGAGTAACTTGTACCCATTACACCTCTTTTTTTTTCTTTTTTTTTTTTTCCAAGGAATCATATGGAGTCTCCATTTTCTCTGCAGCCACTTGTTAAATATTGGAACATGGTGATAAGTTCTAGCCTGGACCTTCTTTTCTCAAGACTGAACAAACTGAGTCCTGTCAGCCTTTCCTCATATGGCAGGCTGCCCGGTCCTTTTATCATCTTTGTGCCCTTCTCTGGATCCTCTCCAGCCTGTCCACATCCTTTTTTTGCAGAGCAGGGACCAAAACTGAACACAGTGTTCCAGATGTGGCCTGACAGCCACTGAATAGAGTGGGACGATGACTTCTTTCTCTCTGCTGGTGCTGCTCCTGTTGACCAGGATCCTGTTGGTTTTCTCTGCCACAGCACCACAAGGTTCCCTCTTGAGCTGTTGTCCCTCAGGGCCCCCAGGTCCCTTTCCCAGAGCTGCTTCCCAGACCGGTAGATCCCAGCCTGTGCTGCACTCCTGGACTTTGCTTTCCCAGGATCTTACTCTTGCCCTTGATGCACTTCCCAAGGTTCTTGTCAGCCCACTCTTCCAGCCTATCCAGGTCTTTCTGCAGGACGGTGCTCTCTTCCAAAGTGTGCGCTTCTCCACGCGGTTTTGTCCCACCTTCCAGATCACTTATGAAGACATTAAAGTGTACTGGGCCCAATATTGAGCCCTTGGGGACCCAATTTGGGACAGGCTACCAGTTTGAAGAGGACGCATCTACCACCACCAGGCTGAGAGTGCAGTTTCTCAGCCACTTCCCCATCCAATGCACAAACCACTTGGCTAGGCCATCACATACCAGTTTCTCTAGGAAAAGGCCACAGGAAAGGGTACTGAAAGCCTTGCAGAAATGCAGGTAGACAATGTCCACCCCTCACTCCCCATTTACCAAGCGGGCTATTTTGTCATAGAAGAAATCAGGTTTGTCGAGCACCATTGCCCTTGGGGATCCATGGTGGTGTTTCCTAATCACGTGCTTCATCTGACTTGTGATAATCTGCAGGAGGATTACATAGGGACATGCTGTCCTAACTGCATCTCTGCACACCCTGGCGATGCCCTTGTAGTTTTCAACAGGTGTACATCCACTTTTCCATCCCTGTTACAGTTCTCTTTTGGTTTTGAACACACTCAGAAGCTCACAGTTAAGCCAAGGGGATCTTTTGTTCTGCTTACTCCCCTTACCGCTGAAGGGCATGAACTGCTTTTGTGCTTCCAGGAAAACATTCTTGAAAAACTCCCAGCACTCGCTAGCTCCTTTATTCTCCATGGATTTCTCTCAACTGAGCTCTGAGCGAGCTGAAGTGTGGCCCTCTAAACTCCTAAGTTTTTGTCTCACTACCAGCCTTCAGCATGCTCAGCCAGATCCCAAACACCACAATACTGTGATCACTGCCACCAAGGCTATCATTGAGATATTACAAAACAGGTTTTCTCCATTTGTGAGCAGCAAGTCCAACAGAGCCTCACTCCTGGCTGGCACACCTAACATATGTATGAGGAAGCAGTTCCCTGCACATTCCAGAAACTTGATGGATAACATGTCAACTGCTGTATGACTCTTCCAACATACTTCTGAATTCACCCATAAGAACCAGGTTCTGCTGACCTGAAGTTTGCTTAAGTGACCCAAATATTGCTTCACTGGCCTTATGCCCACTCTAAGACTCCCCTTGGAAACAACTCCTCTGAGCTTGACTCAGAGGCATTCAAAAGGGCCTCCATGATCACCAGAGATGGCTATTATACATTCAGGGTTCTCCTTAAAATAGAGCACAACTCCTCCTCCCCATCTTCCCTACCTATCTTTACAAAACAGCCTATAGCCATCCATCACAGTTCTCGAGTCACATGGGCTGGCCCACCGCATTTCAGTCAATCCTGTGATACAGTAACTTTCTGGCTGCACAAGGAGCTCCAGCTCCTCACGTTCCCCGGTTGGATGAGATGATGTGAGCGTTGCCACTCTGGACCTAACCCCTCGAGTCCTTCACTTTAAAACCAGTCTCACCAAGTTGGTCAGCCTGCTGTCAAAGATTCCCTCACCTCATCCAGACAGGTGGATCCCACCCCTCCGTAACAGACTATACTCATCAAAGGATGTCCCATTGTCATAAATGGCATCAGCCACAAAGTCAGAAGTTAACTCACATCGTACATCTATTTCTGGATGGACCCTTTCATTTAACTGTCAAAATGGAAGAAAAAGACACCACTAATTTTTATTTAGACTCCCAGGGCTCTGCAGTTTTCCCTGATTTTTGTTTATGCTGAACTGCTTTATGGTCACTATTATAAGAACACCTAAACACTAAACTTGTCTACTCTCCAAAACAAGTTCTTGTTAGAAAGGGTGTAACATACTTATAAATTGTGTTCAAGTTAATAAAAATTACTAATTTTCAGACAGAAGAGAACTTTTAATTTTATTCTAAGCATGTGAAACTCTACACTGTAAGCCTTCAAGCCTAAAAATAGTGTGATTGCCAGTCAGCCAGAAATTTAGAATGCATCCAGAAGCTCCTACGCTGCACTTGCCAGGAATGTCAAGACTTTGAAAAATCACACATATTATAACAGTCAAGACAAACTAATCTGTAACACAAGCACACAGAACACACTCTGATTATTCATTATTGTGATGCCTGGCAGTGTCACTGTAGTTCAGCTTCCTTCTGTATTTTCATTATAAACCAAATTTGAGGAAACATTTCAGCTAAATGTGCATGTCCTGGTCTACATGCCTTAAAAAAAATACAGTTTAACATGTTTGGGGATTATGACACTTAATAGTGACTGGAGAATATGAAAGGAAATGGACAGTATCTTATAAGTAAACCATTTCATACTTTTTTGGTGACTGAAATTCAGAGGTACCCATGTAGTCTCAGACCAGAGTAATGAAAACTCCTCCATGAGGGGTTTAGATCAGCTGTATTCTATTTATGGAAACAAAACGTCGTGAGTTTATACGCCTATTTTTTGCCTCTATTTATTTACTTAGATTATGTTTTCACAACATGAATAAATCTCATTGGTTGATCTTCGGACCACCAGGTATTCCTCCAGCCAGGACTAAATTTCAGTTGTTACTGAATACTTGGGGAGTGCTAGCTCTTCAATCATTTATAATGCTCTTGCACTACTAGTAACTACTCTCCTCCCACTTTTAGCTGTTGGAAGAGTTGAGAAAAGATTCTGTAAAGACATTACTAGTCTGAAAGCATTTTCTGTTTAGGCCTTTCTGTTACTTGGAAAATTTCAGTCACAGAATGGGTCAGGTTGGAAGAGACCACAGGGTGGTTTGGTCCAACCTCCCTGCCCAAGCAGGGTCATTCTAGAGCACATGGCTCAGGATTGTGTCCAGACGGTTCTTGAGTATCTCCAGTGAGGGAGAGCCTACAACCTCTCGGGGAAACCTGTGCCTGTGCATGGTCACCCACACAGTAAAGAAGTCCTTCCTCCTGTTCAGGTTCACAGGAACTTCCTGTGCATCAGGTTCTGTCTATTGTCTCTTGTGCTATTGGTTGACACCACCAAGATCTTGGCTCCATCCTCTTTACAACCACCCTTTAGACATTTATATGCATTGATGAGGTCCCCTCTCAATTGCCTCTTCAAGGCCAAACAGGTCCTCAGCCTTTCCTCGTAAGACCAGACCCTTGACCAACTTAGTAGCTCTCTGCTGGACAATGGCATAAGTTGGAAAAAAAATTTCAAGATGGAATGCTTTTCTAACTTCTGCTGGGTGCTAGGGACAAGTACTGTTTGCTGTAATGCAATTTCATATATAGTCTTATGCCAGCACACACATTCGAATTAGAAAGAGGCAACAGGAAGAAAAAGGTTGGTGGCAGTCTTGTGAGAAGACAACAGAATTAAAAACAAGCAAACAGATTGTAAGATTCACATTTTGTTTTAGCGATTTCAGCTGAATGCCAGAACCTTGTCATACTTCATCTCTGGAGATGCAAAGATAACAAATGTAGACTGAAAAAGGATGGGGAAAAAAGAAACAACAGAAACTATCATGAGAAAAAACATTCTACTTGAAGCAGCATCAAGTGTAAAGACCTAAAAAAGGGAGAAGCAGTCCTGTCACAATTCATAGAGAATTAGGTACTTAATAACTAAAGACAGTAGTCTTAAACCTTTCAGTTGCTGGTTTATTGAAGTATTTCCAGTCTATATGAAGGCTCTACCATAAGGATCAGATATTTCTATTATAATTGAAAGCAGTACATAGGTTAGCCTTCAGCTGCTAGTAAATTAAGATCAGTGACATAGCCAAAAAATCAGCAGTGTACCCCTAAGTTATTTGTGCCTTTGCCAGAGAAGGTATTTTAGGAGATCATGAACATATTAGTGCACCTCTAGCCTAAACTGTTTTCACAAGATACAGACATGCTTCACTTCTGCAATGACTGAATTCGTTTCTCAAATTATTTCAGTGGTGAAACAGTAAAGCCTGCGAATGCAATGATGTAAAAAAGAGTGAAAACATATGTCTCCTATAAAATCTACAACTGCAAGAATAAAGGGACAAAGATTTTAATCCAAATGAATAGTTATTCATCATGGCCCAAATCACAGTGGACCACTGCAAAACCATGAGATCAGGTTTACAAGGCAGAGAGGGAAACCTCAGACAATCAGAACTGCTGTTAAGCAGCCCACAGCTTTGCAGTTTGTCTTGTTAGCCTCAGGGATATTTTATGAAGTGGTAACGCAGGTAATTTTAATTGAATGTAAATGCTGAAGCATGGGGTAGGTTTTTGTTCTCAAGGTCCACTTCAACCTTTCATAGATCTACTCCTAGCTCATGATCAGCTTGAAGGAGAAAGCACAGGATGGCAATGGCTATCCAGATCCAACAGGATAAAGTCCTGAGTAACCTCATTTGTCCCCACCAGTGACCCTGCTTTGAGCAGGAGGCTGAATCAGAGACCTTGATGTCCCTCATTCTATAAAATTATTCGGTTTATTTAACTGTTAACTTANCGGCCTCGTAGCGAGATGAACTCTCTCCGCGGCGACTGCAAGTCTCCGCTCCCTCCAAACGCCAGGAGAGCAATGAATTCCAAGCCCTTTTCCCCACCTCTTTTTTTTCAGTTCTAAATCTCGAGATATCTCTGCTCCCCCACCTGAGAAGACGCCACCAAGACCAAAAAAAAAAAGGACAATTGGGCCCCTCCCTTGTGGCTGGCTAGGTCCTTTGTTTCTCTTAAGTACCCCAGCAATCGCCTCTTAACATGGGAAAAAATTCCTTTGAGAGGAGAAGAAAAGAACACATACACACACAAAAAGAAAACTTTCTCAACCCCCAACAGCAGTTTATTAACTGTTAATCTTTAAAGATAAAATTAGAAAGAAAATAAGCAATTTCTTTTATTAAAGCTTGCCATCACATCATAATATATGTGCTTTCCAAATATAAAACAATACTGTTTAACATTTCTTTGTCTCAAAACAAGTTGATTTTCCTCTAATAATCTGTATCCTTCCTAGAATGTGTGAGAGGGGAGAGTTACACAGAAGAATACCACAGATGCAGGGTGAAGCAGACCCTGCTGAAAGAAATTACACTGCAGCAATGAATACTGGAGCACAACTGAGATGTTGCCACATAGGATAAATGCAGTAGTTATACTTTTGCATATAGTTTCACCTGTACAGTACCTATATATCTCCGTACATCAAGTTATAAAATATTGCTGCATTTATGGAGTTGTACTAAAAGCCTCTCACTTTGAAATCCCAATATTTTAACTTAATAGTAGGAACATGTACCTCCTACACAAACCTGTAATTCCTAAAATGCTAATTTAAATAGCAGATTCTGTTGCACTGTAATCATCACAGTCAAGTCAGTTTTCTCTTACCACTCTAGCTACGAAACTATTTACTCCCAAACATATGTTTCTAAGTTGCAGAGGCCTGAAACTGTAAGAGCAAATACATCATCTGAACTTTTAATACAGGTGGCAGAGATTGTAGAAAAAAATGAGCATTTTTATTAAAGATGCCAAACATTTGTAAAGATAATTTGAAATAAATAACTGGAAAATGACAGGGGAGCATCTGAGAAGAAAGGTATCAAAAAAATCATTTACTTTAATAACCATATGCTCTGACAGTCACTATGATTTGCTGTGGGAAAACTTCAGTAAAAAAGCCTCCACATGTGAATGACCCAAACTGCTTAGTCAAAGCAGGACAGGACATATGCAAAGCACCCAGAGTTAGCCACAGTTTTAAAATTATGTGTCTGGATTTCCCCATCTCCTCTTTATGCAGTTTTTGAGAATTATTTTAAAGGCTTTTAATTGGGGGGGAGATAACAGACACAAAAAGGAAGAACATGGCACACAGTAAAACAAAACAACACACACGTTACTAGAACAAGAACTAGAAGCTTAAATTCCTAACAGAAAAATCTGAGCGCAAGTAGGGCAGGCAGAACAAAAAGCACATCCCTCCCTTTGTTCATTGTGTCCTTGGCAGACAGACCCATACTTCCAGCCAAGTCTAGTATTTTCTGAACAGCAGCAGACTCTGCTCAACTACCCCAGTCCCTCAGAAGCTCTCCCTGTCCCCTCTGAGAACTGGCTGCCTGTTCCCAGCTCCTCACCACAGCCTTGCAGCACCTCAGTGAGCCCTGGGCATCTGCAGCTCCCTCTGCAATTCTCCTTTTGCCACACTTCAGCAGTTTCTCAGTCCCGTAACCACTAAGCAAGCTCTCACGGGAAGAAACAATTTCTACCTCCATCTATCCATGTCTTCAAAAGAAGAAACTAATCATGATGCCTTTTGTTCACCGCTATTGATTTTGATACTTCTTAGGCAATTTTCAGGTTTTATATAAAGGATCAAACCATTGGCTTGCTTAACACAGTACCCTTCTCTGGAAGGGATACATCAGAAGCAGTTGTGAGAACCACACGGCACAGTAGCTCAGACTAGAAAACACCTGGTTAGAAGACAAATGTTACTTTCAAAGTGAAAGAATGGGAGTTCCATTATGATACTTATTAAAAAGGCAAAACCCAGGCAGACATAACAAGAACTAATGCCAGGAATACAGCTCAAAAACATTCAGATTAGAATCAATAAAAACTGATTACTAGAATCCAGTTTAATACAAAAACATTTTCTGACTCTTGGCATCTTCCACAAAAGCATCCAATCTTGATTTTGAAATACATTTAATTAAACAACTTATTGGTTTAACCATGGAAATACTATGTCTGTGCTACATCAGAAGCCAAGATGAACTAAAAAAATCTCCCTTGAAAAGTTTCTCTCCAGAAGAATTTATTTATCTTTGTTCCTTATAGCAGGAAACAATTTTAGATTCTGACATCTAGCATTTATAAACCTTCCAGAATACCTTCTCTTTAGTAAGGACACTGAAGCCCTTCTTGGCATTTTTCTAGTTTTGGTCCCAGCAACATCTTAGAAAATTAAAAGCTATATTTCTACTATGAACTGAGATAGAAGCAAACGCCTGCCCCTTTTGAAAGTGGAATTTTAAAAGTAATTTGGATTTACATTCTTCCTGAGGGAAAAATTAATGAGCTGACTTTTCTATGATGTTCATATGCATCTCCATTCATAGCTAGAACTACGTATAGCCTTAAAAGTAGGTACGTGCTTAGGGTAAGAAATTGCCATGAACAAAAATACTTATTTTTAGAAATGAGTAGTCCTGTTGAACAGGATAATCATAACTCCTGCTTTTCTCAGCGACAGGAACATGAAATCCAGGTTTCCATCCCAGACCTTCTCAGTCTCCTCCCCACCGTGGCATAAGAAACATGAAATTTCTCCTATGCAGACTAACAGCAATAAGCAGGTTACAATATTACATCTCTTCTAATCAACTTCCTCTTCAAGACAACCAAGTCTTGAAGACATCCACAATGCCACACCTGAGTTTTTCACACCTATTGGTTTTTTGTTAAATAATCTTCTCCAAATCCACAATAAATGTGCAGTACTCCTTGTGAAGTAAAGTCCTTGACCCTGGGCTCAGAATGACACCACATCCCCTATCCATGTAACAACACTACGTCTTCCCTCTTCTTCTCCATTTCAGAGTTTGCTTTATGAAGCTTCTCTTGGAGGTCATCCATGATATTCAGATCCCATTCCTAATTTCAAGCCACCATGTTGCATGCACAATCAAACAGCCTCCATTTAAGTATGTATTGTCAGCTTTTTCAGTATTGAACCAAGCCTGTCCTTTTCTGTCCATTTATTCTTTCCTGTTAAATTCTGAAATACTTCAAAACACTATTACCTGTTTCAGTCAGCCAAACCTGTCAAAGTGTTGCCAGTAATTGAAGGGAGGTGACAGGTACTCCCCACACAGCACTGCATAATGAGGCCACACCTGGAGTAGCAGGTGCAGTTCTGGCCTCTCAGCAAGAGGGAAACACGGACATAGTGGAGACACTCCAAAAGGCCACAAGGATAATGAAGCGACTGGACTTTCTCTCCTGTGGGATAAGGCTGAGACAGGTGGGACTCTTCAGCCTGGAGAGAAGGCAGCTCGAGGGACCTCCTCAATGTACTTAAATTCTCGAAGGGAGAGTATAAAGAGGATGCAACCAGGCTCTTTACAGCGTTTCTAAGTGACAGGACCAGAGGCAATGGACACAAACTGAAACACAGAGGGTGCCGTGTCAACAGCAGGAGACATTTCATTACTGAGAGTGGCTGAGCACTGGCACAGGCTGTCCAAAGAGGTTGTGGAGTCTTCGCTTCTCTGAGATACTCAAAAGCTTTCTGGGCACGGACCAGGGCAATACACTCCGAGTGGCCTGGCTTGAGCAGTGGGATTGGACCAGATGGCTTCCACAGGCTCCTTCTGACCTCAACCATTCCGTGATTTTGTGGTTATTAGTGTCTTTTTCAGATCATTAATAACCATAATTGAGTTGTGCAGTTACTAGACTTTCACCCAGAGAGAGCCTGTTTCTACTAGCTTCCTAACAGTAGATGACACAAATGACAGCAACCTTTCCACTCTAACAAATGCATAAAGTTTCAGAGCAATTCACAAAAAGCTGCTTTTGAGGCATCTTTCTTTTTAATATTCACAATGCATTCAAAAACATGCAAATCAAATAGCCTGTAAATCATAAAGGCAGTATGGACAATTTCAGAAAACAAATCAAAGATAAGGTTCAGAAACAATCTGGAGAAGTAGGAGTTGACAAATCAAAATACAAGTAAAATCTCTAAGATATTTAGTTAAACGATGCTTAGTCATATTTAATAATTATCCACTGAGAAAAATTTATCAAGGGTAAGATTCTCTTGAAACTGGAAAAAAAGGGCTACATTTCTTTAGAACATCGTCTAAAAGTAGAAAGGGGAACTCAGAAAATCACGGACCCTTGAACTTGAAACCCAACGCTATAAAGAGTTCTGTTGGCTTTTTACACAGTATGTATTTATAAACACCGAGAAGGTAAACAGTGCAATACAATTGAATCAAAAGCTTGTTCAGAACAAGTATGATTTGATTATATGATGGCACCTAACAGACGTGGCCTACCACATAAGCATGACTGCCATCCATGATCAAACCTATCCTTATCACAGCTAGCGTGAGGCACAGCTGGGACAAAGTTAATTTTCTTCCTAGTAGCTTGCACAGTGCTGTGCTTTGGATTTAATAGGAATAATGTTGATAACACACTGAAGTTTTAGTTGTTGCTGAGCAGTGCTTACTCCATGACAAGAACTTTCCAGAGTCTCATGCTCTGCCAGTGAGGAGGTGCACAAGAAGCTGGGAGAGACCATGGCCAGGGCAGGTGACAAACTAGTCAAAGGGATACTCCATAGCATAGAGCATCATGCTCAGGATAGAAACTGGGGGGAACTGGCTCCGGGGACTGATCACTGCTCAGGGACAGGCTGGGTGTCAGGCAGTGGGTGATGCGCAATTGTACCATGCATCACTTGTTTCTCCGCAATTTTATTTCCCTCATTGTCTCCACTTTTTATTAGTACTCCATGGTACTTAGTTGTTGGCTATGGTTAAACCACAACATACAGGTATGCAGTTCGTCTGTCTTAATGCTAACATTTGGACTGCTGGAGAATACCAACCGAAATCAAAATTGCACCAAAAAAAGTATTGATGAAATCATAAGGATGTATCAGATATCATTCCACTAACTCAAACCTACAAAAACAAAAGGAAACATTTAAATATTTTGGTAACAGTAAGTAAATTAATTAAATCTTCAAGTAGACATTACATTATAAAAATTGCAAACACTCGGTTGATCAGAAAACCTTGGGAAAAAATTAAGAAAGGTTTAAAAGCCTCAAATGGAGCTGAATTAAGTTACGTGCAAAGCACAATTTTTGGCTGTAAATAATCAACCATAAAAATCTGTAATGGAAACCAACTATTAGGCAGCATTAGAGCAAGAAAGGATCCGTGGAAAGGAACAGCATTGCTAAACAGACAAAATAAGCCTTTTACTCTGCTTAGCATTACAAATATCTCAACCTGTTTTGAGAAGCACATCTCCAAATGACATAGAACAACTGGAGGAATTCCAAAAGCAGCTACACAAAAAAAGGAAAGAGGCCTTGAAAACACAGCCTAAGAAGAGATTTAAATAGACTTGTTCAGGGTTTACTGGACTGAAAGAAGACAATATAAATAGAAGATTCCTGCAAACACAATGGAATACACTTCCCTACACAGATGAAAGGGGCTCAAAGTACAGATTATTTAGGCTAAACGTGGGCTAATTTCTAGGGCAACCCAACTGCAACCATAGTTAAGCACCTGGACAGGTTGCCTAACAAGATCACAAACACTGTAGAATTTTAAAATTATTTTTAAAGGTTTCAAACTGACTTTGATCAGAGGTCCAGATAAACTCTCAAACTGCTTTCAGCCTCCACTTCCAGAATTCTATATTGGATTTTGCTTACCAAAGACATATTTTTCAAAATGAGAGAAAAGAAGTCTGCCTAAAAAATTCTCCAGTACGTAGATAAAGAGACATCTGCATTTAAAGTATTTATAATTTAAAGTCTGTTAAGAGGTCAGATGCAATAGGCAGGAAAAACAGCTGTGGGAGCCAGTCAAGATACTGATGATCTGGCAAGACAAACTCAAGCACAGGAATGAGACACACCCACGGGAGCTGTTTTTGTGTCATACCATTCTAGTACTACTCAAATTTCTTTTAAATGCTTCCAATCTTGTCAAACCAAGGTTACATTTGCTGAAAAGATTTCACATTATAGTCATGTATTTGATTTTGAATACATTCCATATGTTAAACTTTGTTTGATTAGGAGTTCAGTCTACACCTCCCTTATCTCCTGATCCATGCAAACAAATATTTTCAAGTGAGGATGAGCCTTTAACACCAGTAAATTCAGAAACCTTTGTTTGGTAAGAGAGAGGTAACCTACAACATCTTTATATATCCTCTAATCTACAGATTGTTCAAATATTTTGTGTACTGAACTTCTTTGCAATCAGTCACAGAACACATCATTAAATGTAAAAAAAAAAAAAAAGAGGGAAAGCAGTGTAAAAAATTGAACTAAGCTGAAGTTCTCACCCACACTTTTTTCCTTCTATATGTATCACCTTTACTCTACATGCTTGTCTCCTTGAAAAGCCAGATGTAGCGTTTCTTATTAATTCCTTTGGGAAAGTAGGGACTGCAAGAAAGCAGACAGAATTTCTGAAGAAATGCAGAAATCCAAAGACTATGCTTAGAATAATGGATTTCTTAACTTCCATAAATGGGGAAAAATACTGAGCAAGATGCAAATCGAGTAATACAACTATAATTTGATTCAGCACCATGCCAAATGGGGATACAAAGCTTGTGGCCAAAAGCTATATCGACAGCAACCCACTGTAAGGCAAGCTATTTCTAAAATTTTCATTAAAAAAACCCAGTTGTGCATATATACCTCGGGGACAGAACCTGAGTTACATTCCATCAGAAGCTTTGTCCCTCCTCCTCAAGCAGAGATCTTGGACTCTGCAGCAGAACTGCACCCACACATTGATTCTCACAAGATGTGCCCTGATGAGCACAAGTAAGAAACAGGAAGACAGACATGCATGAAAATAGACAAAGGCTTCTTCCTTCATAAAGGCACTTCCAGAAATGTTAATCTGTTGACAAAAGTCTTATTGTTTTCTGCTTTTCAGCAACTCAGAGAAGCCAGAGTAGGAAGAAATGGAATACTGTTTTAGTCTACTCCTTACTTCTGCTGGTTTCTTCAGAGTCTACCTAGTCTACCAAAGGGTATAAAAATAAAAACCAAAGTAAAACACTTAAATACAGAAACTTTCTTTGCTTTTAAGGAGAAAAGAAAGCAAAACCAAAAACACAAACAAAAATCCCCCCACATTCACTTGAAAATACTTTTTATATTCTCCAGTTTAGAAAAGAGCCTTCAATTTTCAATTAACATTGTCATACCAACAGATCCTGAAGAATCAATCTCTTTCTGAAGTCTAAGCTCATCTAAAAGGAAGGTTTACACTGGTTTCATTTAAATGGTGATCTCCACATTAGTAGTTGGTCAGTAGACTTTCTGCACCCTGTGTTTTGGACAGCTTTGTGTTCCAGTGGAACACAAATACTCTCTTACTATCTAGAAGTGTTTCCTATGGATTTGGAGCTCTCTTTATGCAATCTCTGGAAATCACATTTCATTGTACTTATCTAATTCCAACAGCAAGAAGATTGACATTTCATGAATAATACAGCATCTCTCATTACTGCAGCCAAGTAATCTCCAAAATAGCCTATGATGTTTAAAGGGTAAAGCTACTAGTTCCCTTTGAGAAATTAAATCACCCCTTCGCCTAAGACTTAGTCAGAAGGAATGACGTAAAGATTTTTAAAAACCCTCACAGCTATATTGGTAGAAAATAGTAACACCTAAAGAAGTCCCTATGTACGCTAATTAAGTCAGAGGTCCTGTTCCCAATTTGTTTTTCATGCTGTCCTTCCCTCCTCTTAGAATTTGAAATACTGACTACATCAGACTATAAAACAACAATAAATGCCCAAGGATTTGCATTTTGTTGTTGTTTGTTTTGGGAGGTTTGAGGCTTAGTTCTGAGATGAAGCTTTTAGGTTGGGGTTTTTTGGTTTTCATTTGGTTTTGGTTATTTGTTTGTTTGTCTGGTTTTTTTTCATGATCAAGACACCCTAGCAAGGAAGATTATCTCAAAATGATCTTTTAAAAGGTTCCTAAAGAAAATGAGATTCTGATAAATGCTGTGACAGCATCCTGTATTTGAGAGAGTAGTTAATCCTTTGGAAAAGAACAGGAGCATTAAAATAATTTGGAAGTAGCACGCTCTCTAATTAATATCATCCAATACAAAAGCCTGAAAGAGACATGCAGAAAATTCTTTCCTATCTAAAGCTGAAAAGGCCCTCCTCTGCCCAGACTTGAGCAGATACAGAACAACACAAGAACATGAAGTACAAAACAGCNGACCACAAGAATCACCTAGTTCCAACCCCCCTGCCATTGGCAGAAACACCTTTCACTAGACCAGATTGCTCAGTGCTCCATCCAGCCTGGCCTTGAAAACTTTTGGGGATGGGGCATCCAAAACTTCTCTGGAACTGTTCCAGGACCTCATCACCCTTATCGGGAAGTATTTCTTTCTTTTATGTAATCTAAACCTCTGCTCTTTCAGCTTAAAGCCATTTCTTCTTGTCCTACCATTATGTGCCCTTGCAAACAGTCCCTTGCTATCCTGCTGGCCCCCTTTTAGGTACAGAAGGTGCTCTACAGTCTTTCTGAAGCCTTCTCCAGGCTGAACAGCTTCATCTCTCTCAGCCTGGCTTCATAGGAGTTCTCCAGCCTCCTGATCACCTTCATGGTCCCCCTCTGGACTACCTCCAACAGTCTGATGTCCCTACGTTGGGGACCCCAGACCTGAATGCAGCATTCCAGGTAGGGTCGCATAAGAGCAGAATCGGCTCCTTGACCTGCTGGCCACACTTCTCGTGATGCAGCCCAGGATATTATTGGCTTTCTGGGCTGAAAGTGCATATTGCCAGCTCATGCTGAGCATCTCATCACACAACACTCCCGAGCCCTTCTCGAGGCTACTCTCGATCCACTCTCCACCCAGCCTGTACTTGCTTGGGATTTCCCTGACCAAGGTGCAAGTTCTCGCATTTTTCCTTGGTGAACCTCATGAGGTCTGCACAGGNAAACTTCTCTGGAACTGTTCCAGGACCTCATCACCCTTATCGGGAAGTATTTCTTTCTTTTATGTAATCTAAACCTCTGCTCTTTCAGCTTAAAGCCATTTCTTCTTGTCCTACCATTATGTGCCCTTGCAAACAGTCCCTTGCTATCCTGCTGGCCCCCTTTTAGGTACAGAAGGTGCTCTACAGTCTTTCTGAAGCCTTCTCCAGGCTGAACAGCTTCATCTCTCTCAGCCTGGCTTCATAGGAGTTCTCCAACCTTCTGATCACCTTCATGGTCCCCCTCTGGACTACCTCCAACAGTCTGATGTCCCTACGTTGGGGACCCCAGACCTGAATGCAGCATTCCAGGTAGGGTCGCATAAGAGCAGAATCGGCTCCTTGACCTGCTGGCCACACTTCTCGTGATGCAGCCCAGGATATTATTGGCTTTCTGGGCTGAAAGTGCATATTGCCAGCTCATGCTGAGCATCTCATCACGCAACACCCCCGAGCCCTTCTCGAGGCTACTCTCGATCCACTCTCCACCCAGCCTGTACTTGCTTGGGATTTCCCTGACCAAGGTGCAAGTTCTCGCATTTTTCCTTGGTGAACCTCATGAGGTCTGCACAGGCCATCCAGGTCCCTCTGGATGGCACCCCTTCCCTCCAGCAGTGTTGGCTACACCACAGTTTGATGTCATTGGCAAACTTGCTGAGAGTGCACTCAATCCCTTAGCACTCCTCCCAGTACAGATCTCTGAGGGAGACCACCCACCATGGCTCTCCACTAGGACCTCAAGCCACTGACAACAACTCTTTAACCCCATTAATACTAAAATGGAGACCTGATCTTTGGAAATCTGCAAATGTCTTCAGGTATTGCTTTAGAATTAAAAAGATAAAAGCAAAATCAAACATACTAAAACCAGTATAGCTTCAGAGGCAGAAATAAATAACATGGCTAGAAACACTTCTACAAAAGAAAATTTGGATTGTTTTGAAGCTGATAGACTTAAGTAGCTTAATAGCCTTCATTAAAGAAAAACACTCTGGTGTTTGCTTTCCAGAAGAAATATTCCTTGTACTTAGAGAACAGCCTATTCCATACAGAAGCCAGCTGCACGCTCTTACCACAAAGACTAATAGCACTCCAGGCTGCATTAGGCAAAGTGCTGCATTAGGCAAAGTGTTGCCAGAAGGTCGAGGGTTGCACCCCATCTTCTCTGCTGGGCACTGGTGAGGCCACATGTGGAATGTTGGGTACAGCGCTGTGTTTTCCAGTACAAGGGAGGTATGGACATACTGGAGAGAATCCAATAAAGGGCCACTAAGATAAGGGCCTGAAGCATTCTTCTTATATGGAAAAGCTGAGACAGGATGAGTGTTCAGCCTGGAGAAGAGAAGGCTCAAGGAGATCTCACCAATGTGTGTAAATACCTGAAGGGAGACTACATAGAGGATGGAGCCAGGCTTTTTCCCATGGTGCCCAGTGACAGGAATGTGCCCAGAGGCAATAGGCACAAACTCAAACACAGAAGGTGCTCTCCAAACAGCAGGAAACACTGGTAAAAGTTCCCCAAGGGCATTATGAACTCTCCCTCCCTACGATATTCAAAAGCCATCTGGACGTAGTTTTGGATAACTGGGTCTAGATTGCCCTGCTTGAACAGAAGAGTGATCTTTGAGAGGCTCCTTCCAACCTCAACCAATCTCAAGTTCTGCAAACGCTTTTCAGGCTGTTACAACTAACACAAGAGATTATTTCAGAAAACGTGCATCACAAAACCAGGACTTGCTCCCATGAGTCAATCCAGAACCCCAAGCTCAGAACCTTGCCATTACAAAATAATATGCTGAGAGAGCAGACTAAGCAATCAGTTGATGCAGAGGAAGACTCAATGCTGAACCTTTAACGAGAACCACCTAGCTGAACTGAGGCTACCATCCATTTTCTCCCTCTGCCTCCTGAGATCTCTTGGCATCTAAAGCATCCACCAACCAGCATGCATCTGGCAGGAGACCTATTCTGGAATTCCTCAGGCTCTCAGAGACAGGGTATTCTGAACTTCTCTGGCAAAATGAATCAATAGTTCTACTTGCAAAAGATTCCCTTTAACAGAGAATCCTTAACTGTGCACACTGTTAGTTCAAGGATTGTCTGCTGAAGTTACCCAATGACAATGTCTGATTACTCAGTATACGAGAACAGGTCAGGACGACCATGAATACACAAAGTCCGTAATTCAAGTACCAGTTATTCTCTTTGGGTTGTTTGGTCTCCTCTTTCCCACCCCATCTTCTCTCAGCTGCATAATGAACCACAACTGCATGAGTTACCTGTTAATCACTACCTACTACAGTTCTTAACACACAGAGGCAGACAAGAACAGAGCAAGAATTTTCACAGCCAAGGTGAGGAAAGGAAAGTGACCTAATACAGGTTACTCAGGTATCTGCTCAGTGACTTGACCAAATGCCATTTCAAACATATGTCATCACTTTTCATGTCCTCTGGCATGAAAACTGAGGCAGTTGCATCCAGAACAAACTGGACAGTGTCACAGTGTTCCTATGTGTTTGCAGAGGATGGAGAAAAAGCACAATTAAGAAACAGAAGCTATTTTCTGATTGATCACATATTTTCACTCTGACTATGAGAGAGTAAGGAAAGAAAATCCAATATATGATTATGAAACACTAGAGAAATACACTATGGATAGATAACAGCTTCATTTCACAATGAACAAGCACACAGCAGGTCATTACCATCCTGACAATATATTTTAAACAAACGCCTATCAGTGCTGACCTGAAAAATACGTTTACAAGAATTATACTGAATAATGGATGTTCTTACATCAGTTAACACGTACAGCAGAAGATTTAAAAGATTAAGAATATTTTATTTCTTCATTGATTCTGCTCATAAACACAAAGTGGTGATGCTTGTAAGGCACTGATATATTAGCAAACACTGGCATTCCTTCCACCACTGCCCATTTGACCAGTTCCAGAAAGCATCACTTACCTTATTTCATTATTATTAACTGCTAAAATATATGGGGTTTACTACTTCCAGCAAAAGGATTTCTTCTACCATAAGAACTGGTCAGGGACCGCATCTGATATTTGTGTGTTTGAGTTTATATTGTACCTCATATTTCAATTCTCATTCATAAGAGGATGATGTTTAAGAGCAGAAATAATTTCATATTCCTGAGGTAACCACACTTCTGCACTGCAGAGGGAATACTTGTGCAGGATCTTTGAAAAATGCACTGAGTAGTTATATGAGTAGCAAAACATAGCTGGCACAACAAACCAAACATTCTGCTTCTAGATGTCTTCGGCTCCCTTATTTAGACCCTTCTATTTATACAGATTGTGTCACATATACTAAGTGCTCAAACAGGAAGTATGGAAAAAAATACCAGAAAAACTAACCAGCCTCCAAAAGCCCCATACTCACATCAAACCAACATCAGAATAAACCTTTATTTTAACACATTTTTCAGAAGCCCCAGCCATGAATCAAGTTTTTTTCTCACATTCAAAAGCCTTAGCTTCTTCAGTTTGGAGATATCCTATCTGGACACAGATGCTGATACTTCAGACATTCATGTAAAACACAGCAAAAGCTGTTTTCTGCTCTCCAGCAGCTAGGATTGATGAAGCCATTGGCTTCTGACTGCAGCTCTGATAGCAGCTTGGTAGTAAGGCCCTCACACCCTTCTGGAAAGGTCCCCCAGGTACAGTAATGAAATATACCACACCATGGTCACCTAGACTGAATTTTAATTTTGTTATCACGTGAAATGGTAAAGCTTACTGTGGGGACAACTCTCAAGTAATCACAATCACACCGCTTACATAAATTTCTACAGCAAACCTTTCAATGAATCTAGAGCAGTCAGGACAACTGAAAACCAACACCCTCAAGACAAAAGCTTTACATGAATGTCCTCTCTCTGCCTACAGCACGTACTGGTCAGCTTTTCAGAGCACCACGGTCATATGGAGAAAGAGATCCAGAGGAGCCTGGACTCTTGTCTCATTACAACTGGAGACAAGTAGATACTGCTTATCAATGAGACTCCTTTCCATCTTGTAGGGGAAAAATACAAAGACTCTACAGGTTTTTCTTTTGTTATAATACATTTACCAAGTTTTAGCTGACATCTCTACATTTTATGTAGGGAAATGGTAAAATCTTACTATTTACCCTCACTGTATGCATACCACCTCATTTATACCTCACAAGATGTCCTTAAAGCATTCAGGAGATTAATACTATTTGAAGACAAAAAGCTCTCTACAGAAACTGTAATACTACCATTAAGAATACTGCTCAGTATCAAAGTCAGAAGACAGTGATTAGCCACATGGATGATGACACAGCATATATTAAACATGGTATCACAAATGGACACTATGGTGGAGGGAAGCAAAGAGGAAAGCTTCAATGAGCTGAAAAGCCTGACACTTTATTAAAGAGTTTCCAGGATACAGGATTTAAAACAGACACTCCTAGAAAGAGCAGAATACCAAGAAGAAAAAGCTACCCTTGCAACCCTTGTTTAAAATGGTGCATTACTTGTATGCATTGTGCATTTCCATGTGGTATGATCTATTAATAAAACAGATTATTCACTCTAAGTAATCATACACCAAATTACCCAGAGCTTCCTTTTGCAAGCCTACTGACTTCACAGCTCCTGTTGTGCCTGTGATGAGTAATGACTGCAAGAACTGCTTAGCACTTGGCAGTTTTTTATTTCAGTATTTATTTCAGTATTATCCAGTTTTGAAGATTAACATAATGCTGCATTGTCTGAGGTACTTGCATCTTCTTACCAGATGTAAACATGCAGCAAGCTTGTTAAAGGACAACATAGCTAAAATTACCCAAAACAGAAAAAAGAACACCAAAAGTTCAGATTTAAGATAGAAATCACAGAGCAATTTACAGTATTTATCTTTATTTACACACTTCTCTTCCAACATAATCCAATGCAACTTTTAAACAGAAAGTTTGAAACTTACTGTTTTAAAATAGTAGGCTTGTCAGCTAAAAACATTGTCAACCAATACATAAGGAAATTGGATTTCTTGCACATAGCCCTCCTGGAAGCAGTTTGTCCATACTGAACAGAGAACAAGTAAATCAATTGCATACTTTCTCATAGCATCACAGAATATGGTGAGATGAAAGCAACCTACAAGGATCATCACGTCCAACTCCTGGCCCTGCACAGGACTATCCCCAAGAGTCACACCATGGGCCTGAGAGCATTGTCCAAATGTGTCTTGAGTTCTGTCAGGCTTGGTGCTGTGACCACTTCCCTGGGGAGCCTGTTCCAGTGCCCAAACACCCTCTGGGTGAAAAAACTTTTTCTAATATTCAACCTAAACCTTCCCTGACACAACTCTCAGGCCATTCTCTCAGGTCCTGTCACTGGTCACCAGAGAGTAGAGATCAGTGCCTGCCCCTCCTCTTCCTCTCACAAGGAAATTGTAACTGCAGTGAGGTTTCCCCTCAGTCTCCCTCTTCTCCAGGCTGAACTGACCAAGTGACCTCAACCACTCCTCATATGGCTTCTTCTCAAGATGCTTCATCATCTTGGTCAAGAAGAAAAGAAGGGATTTCTTGCTTGAATACTGGAAGAACATGTGTCTTCAAACATAACTAAGACGTTAATTCAAAGTAAAACCAACTTGCAGTGTCAACTACTCCCTTCGACATTTCTTGATTATTCAGCCTGGCTTCCACCTGTTTCTACTGACTTAAAGACAAAAGACTTCTGTACTTTTTCTTGGCATAGTCTTTATTTCATTTGCCCTCATCCCTCTTTTATCTAGTGATGCTATGTCTTAGAGAAAAGGATAGAAAGACATGCTACTACTTGCTGCCCAACATGATCTCCTCCTACCAAATTAATAGTCTCAATTACAGCTGGTTTCTTTCACTTTAAATTGAAATGAGTCTGATAAATTTAAGTTAATAATATCAAATCTGGACAGTTGTTGGGTGAGGGAAAATTAAAGCATAAAAAGTTTTTGTGCAAGTTCAGATCAGATGAGAAAACTAAGCTGAATGAAGTCACCTCAAATACACTTTAAGTTATAATAGACATTGAAGCAAGACACTAAAAGGAAATGGCTAGCATGCTTATGACAACTGGAACTACTCAGGATCACGACAGTACTAAGGAAGACTTGGGTTTCACAGAGCAACCTGCTCTAGTTGATCCTGCTTTGAACAGGCAGGGTGGGAGTTAGAAACACTTCCCTCCTCAGCTATTCTACGATTCTGTGATCTTGTATTTAACTTCCAGTAAAGACATTTGATCTGCAAAACTGATCAGCTTTAAAAGCTATATGAACTTAACATCTTTAATTGAGACATTGGATTTTAAAATCAAGATGTTTGTATTTCTTAAATATCAATGCTTTTTATTCACATCCACCTTTCCTTATATAAAAAGAAATAACACAAGCAGAATTTTTGCAGTTTGCTCTGCATTGGTATCAAGGGCCATGATCTTTTAGCTCCAATCCAGATACTTTGTACACCATCACTTGCAGTTCTGCAGGCAAAACTGACTTGCCTAACTTATAGTCAGAAGTTTCATTATGAACAATGAAATTATTGTTTGCTGAACCTGTCATAATTAGTCACATGAAATTTGTCTCAAATGCAAGATATTTCACCAAAGAATTAAAAAACATGTATAAGAATGCTCTTAGAGAAGAAAATTTACTATAATACATGGTACCCTTGCATGCAATCTCTCTATGCCAAACACCACTAGCTCAGTTCAATTCAGTCAATGCCATGCAACCAGAATTTTTAATCAACTCTTATTAGTGGCTGTCTTTGCCAGGAGCTGAAGAAGAACATAGCTTTCACTGAACTCTTCTAGGTACAATTTATTCTGCCACTTCATTTTGTAGGGAGCCTGATTTATTTGACATCAATAGTTTGTTGAGGTAATAAACCATGCAGCAATGATACCATGACTCAGAGCTCATTTGCTAACAGTCAAGTTGCTTGGCAGCATGACAGGCAGAGTAATGTGCCTTGAAGAAGTATCTGTATGGATGCTACAGCTCTCAGAGATTACCAAACAATTAGAGTAGTCATGTTTTGGGGCTCTATCAATTTTGTTTTGATTGATTGTGCTCAGCTTCACTTTGAGCACAAAGATTAAAAAAAAAACCAAACAACCTATGCAAGACAAAAAGCTACTCCATCACAACAGATTTCTAACACACCCAGGCAATTTTACACTACTGCTTCCTTCCAAGAAGGGGTTGTCCTCTATATGCTTACAGAAACCAAGCACACAGGGTAGGAAATAAGAGAATACTCCTTCACGTAAAAACACCAATACTGAAAGTAGAGCTACTTCATACAACAGAAATCCAAATTTCTTTTTCACCTGAATTTTCAAGTGTGATAAAAAGAGGTTTTCTATGTCAATGGCATTATTTAAAATCCCTGTTCTCCTGAGAACCCTGTTCTTTTAAGTAACATCAGCAATCAACTGAAAAATAAAATTTCAAAAGGGATGTGGAGATTTAACAAACAGACTGATTTAGACTCCTCTCTCTGGAAATACAAAGTATATAATCAGATTTTTTCTAGTTGCATTAAGGTAGCATATGTCTTTTTTGTACCAAACCTAGAAGACTACAACACTTCAAAAATGCCCATGCATTGTTGCTTATTATCTTTTTCAGCCTCTCTACTTTAGCACCAACCTTTACAAATCTGCAGACACTAGGTGATTCCTATCCTTCTTTCTCCCTATACATCTACCCCCCCCGCCAAAGATTAAATAAATTTATTTAATCTTTATTTAAAAGTTCAGCAAAAAGTGATAGGCACTACAGGTAATAAAATTGTAGTTCTCTTTTCACTCCCTGTAATTACAAAATACATATTCATCAAAGGCCTTTCCATTCAGACTTCCTAATTTTAGGAAGGATAATATATCAAGTTATTTTTCAACTTATACTTTTATTGTTTTAAGTCATGCATTGAGTTCTATTCAGGCATAGCCAGGAGTGTTACAGGAAGTTATCAAAGTGGGTGAACTTGTAATAGCTACTTAGAGCAAATACTTTTAGAAGAAGTTCATAGGGATTACTAGGAAATTTCTTCACAGCTGTTAACTTCAACAAGTGCTTACTTTTCAAGTAATTGAAGACAGACATCCATTTACAAGGTTGTTTTTGTAATCATCAAATCTCCAGCATACAGAGAATCACTGCCTGGTGCTAGTCAGTGTTTCCAGTCACAATCTTCAGAGTACAAGTCTGATTTCTAGGGAACCATCAGAAAAATTATGACATTCAGCATTATTAAACACCTGACTGACACAATTAATACACCAAAGGAAATCGTTTACTCAGATGATTTAGACTTTTTTGGCTCTGAGATTTCTAAGATAAAACCATCAGATCTCCACCACACCTCCTTTGCCACATCTCCCATTGTTTGTCAACCCCACAGTAAAGAATGAAGGCAAACGGGAGCAAGACATTACTCAGTCCTGGCTTTGGCTAGGAGTGCAAGGGAACTTATCAAGGACTAACATTCCAAAATCAAGAAAAGGTATAACCAGGAAGCACCTCCACAGATACCAGACCAGTTTCAACCAAAGTTTGTTTACTCAGTGTCCTGGGGTGACTGTATGATACTATATTCCCTATCGTGTGCCCTATGCCAGCCATGAATCCTGTGCCTTTCTGTACCTTTAGGAGAGAGGCGGGGCAAGCCGGTGGAATTCCTTCAGCGCTGTGTTCAAAAAGAGAGGGCTCTCTGGCTTCTCCTGCCCGGCTGCTCCGCTTCTGCAGCGGGGAAGAGAGTTACATTCCTTTTGCTTTTTAGCTAGCTTCCTGTTCGTTAGCTGAAGCACGGAGCCCTGGGACTTTGGCTTCTTCTTCTTCTCTTCCGAACTGTTCAGCAACACCAGAACGTCACGGGGAGGCCCCACACCGCGGCCCGGAGGGGCCCAGGCCGAACCCCAGCCGCGGAGAGGAGAGAGCCACACCCGCAAAGGACTCTGAAATCAACCCAGGTTCTCTCCACAGCGAGAGGTTTTATTATTTAGCATTATTGTTCTTCCCGTGCCTGCATGGACTTTACTTGTTAAAGAAATAGGTTTTTTCCATTTTTTCTCCAAGCAATTTCTTCCCAAACCTGTGGGGAAGGGGCAGCTGAAACCTGCCTTCTTAGGAGGAGACGTTCCTTCCAGAGCATTTCCCTTAATTTGTGTCAAACCGGGACACTGAAATTCAAATATCTCTTTACATTACCATGTTCAAAAAGCTGACATACATGGGCATAGGAACAGTACAGAGAACTGTATGTATATCAAAACAAAATAGAACGACAGAATAGCCCACATAACAACTACCATGAAAGGTAAAAGTGCTTTGGAGAATGCAAAAGCTTATCAAAAACCTCTCCTTGCTTCAGAGTGTAAGGAAGCCTGTATACCCAGTGCACAGCAACTGAACTGATAGCAGTCTAAAAAAGTTTAGTTGTCTCTTACTTGTTTAAGCAATTTTTAGAGAAGCTGGAGAGACTGAGGAGCTATATTAGAGGGTAGGGAAAACAGGAAGGAGAGGAATAATGTTTTTCCTATCTGGACACTCATGAAATCTGCAGGACAGCAAGCAGGGCAGGGAAGAAAAGAAGGAAACTCTGGTAAGTGAAGTAATTTAGATAATAGACGAAAATATTTTGTACAATACTCAAGTACTTTTCCAATACAAAATCCACTTGAATCCATATTTGCATCACATATAGGTATTTGAAGTTTGACTCCAAGGGTATGATGCTCATGGAACAATGCAGGTAACCTCTCACTAGGACTGCCAGCCAATGGGTCCCTCTACAATACAGCAAGTAAATCCCAGACGTGGGGCTATGCAGGTAAATAAAAGTACAACGATTAGTTGTATATATACACATACCCCCACCAAAACACTGACATTTTCCAGTCCTGAGGCCAGCTGGTACCAGCTGCACTCTACTGTACAGCACTTAACCTTCAATCCCCTGGGCTCCATGAGACACATTCATAGCCTGAAGACAAACACTTAGGTGGGAGGGGAGTAATTCCCATTAGTTTCTATTCAGACTGCCAAACAGAAAGCTGTAAGTGGCATTTGCCTGACAGAAAATTAAGAGTACCTGATGCATTCCTTAGTTAAAGGTAGAGGCATCATCATTTTTGGGATACTTCAGCAATGGAGGGAGCAAACCTTGCACAGTCTTGCCTGTATCACCTATTACAAGAGGCTCCTGGAATTTCCTATACAGCCTCCAGACACTGTCCACGATTTAAAGTAACAAATTACTCTGTTACATTTTTTTCTTCCACTGAAAGAACAGGTTTTTTAGTTTTATCCAGTGTCAGACTAATTGATGTGGTGACAAAGCAACATAAACTCTTTAATCCCATCTAGGTCCCCCCTCCCAGCTGCACTCTAACAGCTGTGTATAACACAGCAAAATCTCAGCAGATCAGGCCATGCAGTTAAACCAGCCAGTATGAATTAGGAGGATCAGGAATTAGTGTTCCCTTGCCCCCAGTGCAGAAAATCTGCCTACCTGTCTCACACTCTTAGAAATGTAAACCACTGCTGGAGTTCCATTTACAAGAAACCTACGTTACTTGTTACGATAAAGACCAAAGTGTTCCTGACTGATACCTCCCTTTGTTGCATTTAACCACATTAATAATTTCTTTTAAAATATTAAGTAACATAAGTTATAGATTACATTGTTGAATGTCTAAAGAGAAATTAACAAGTTGCTTTACAACAACTTGTAATCAAAGAAACTGTTTGTCTATAAACAAGCCGTCCAACCAAATGAGGTTCTCTCACATCTGCAGTAGTTGGAATACACAAGGCTCTGATGAAAGTCCTGAAGACGAGAGCCTAATATGGAACATTTCAAAAGACAATAAAATTACATTCACTATCACAGTACAAGGCAGCAGAGTATTCTAACAGGCAGGATCATGAACTAAGGCCACCCTGGCTTTGTGCTTCCTGTGTAAAGCAATTTTCCTCTTTGTGTCTTCTACCAGCATCTTTTCTAACAGCCTCATATACTTCAGGAACCTATTCAAGCAAGGATTTGCTATTTTACTAAACATTTATGCAGGAATTAACACAGTGGGAACCTAATTTGATTCTGATCTCTAGGCTAGTGGAATAGTAAAACATATGCATACAGTAATAAAACAAATGGCTGCCCTGCTTTTAAGAACAACTGAAAAAGGGAAACAAGTGTTATTCTATATGGATTCAGATACCGCTAATAAAATCAAGCATTCAAACTTAAAATAATGCCATGTGTGTTTTATAAATGTATTCTTAACCTAAGACAGCATTCACACTGTTATTAAAAAGAAGGAATTATAAACACCTAGTACCTAGAGAAATATCTCACACAAATTCTCTTCCCTTCAGACATCTTTCTTCTACTAGCACTGGCTCTTTTCAAATTACACTTGTCATCTCTAAACACCCAGAAATACTTAGGATTAAGTAACAACAAAAAAATAAGAATATGTAGAACACAAAAGATGTTTCAGTGGGGTATTAATTTTCACAAGCTTTAGATATTTCAGAAAGCTGGCAAAAATTCCCAAATAAGCCATCTTCTCTCCTGAAGATAAAACCATGGTTAGAGAATTTAAATACTGAAATGTTATGATACAACTAGAATTATGGCATATATGCACCATTACAAAAACAAACTCTCAACAGTAGCATTTTTATAAAAGCAAAATGAAATAAATTTTAGAATGAACACTTACTTGTGCATATTTTCCACTCCTATTATGATCATGATATAGTAGGAAATTCCACTTTGTATAACAAAATGTAAGGCATACCTAGGGGGGGAAAAAGTAAACCCTCTTAGCACTTGCTTTAATGACAAACTGCATGCACTCATTGTGAAATTAAACAGGTTCAAAGTTTAAAGCCATCACTTCTCCCAAAGCAAAAACCCCTTTTATTCTATTTAGGTTTTTTGCTACCCTTCCTTCTGTTGAGAACTTCTCCCTTTAGCATAGCACAGAGAGCAGTAATGAAAATTAGACATTTAGCTAGAATGCTCCAGCTCAATCAAGGATATTGTAAATGTTGCTAATTCTTAAAATGCAAAGAATAAACTTCATATATATCATAATACTTCAATTTGGCATTATTTCCCATGTAAAAAACTGTAAAAAACATGCAAGTTTTGTGGTTTAATTTCCATACTCATATTTCTACCCATTTACAACAATAGATATCTCATATTAGGCCAACAATTTCTTAGTATCCACAACATGGTAAGATTTCAACAGAAATGGTGACTGTGTCCAGCCAGTCTTTGTCCCAGGTTGTCAATAACTAATAAAGGGATGGTGGTGATGATAGTCACAAAAAACACAAACAAAAAAGCCCTACACACCAACAAGCCACAGATTTATTTCACAAAGGTGTTGTAAACTCTTTTGTTTGTTTTCCACAGCTTACCACCACAGCTATCCCAACACCATGGCTTTGGGAGTTTGTTTTGATCTTTGAAGGAGTTCTACTCCAGTAAGCTGTAGAGCACTGGTATGAAAGCAGTGCCAGTGAATGGAGAAAAGAGCTGATCTTCATTAACTTGTTTTTTTTTTTTTTTTTTTTTAATTCTGGTACCTTAAGTGCCTCAGTACCACACTTACATATGCTCAACTGACACACTCACCTAATTTGGGAATTTTTTTTCCCATAAAAAGCAGCCTAAAAGCAGCTATAGTGATGCTGTTTGCTTTTGGCTTATCACCAACAGTCTCCTAATTTCACTCCTCCTCTACTCACAAGGAAATTAATTCAACGACTTTCAACAAGAAACCCAGTTCTACCCAACTAAAATCCTTCAAAGCCTACATGTGATTAACTGAGGCAAAACAAGTCACTTGGACATGAATTGATTTTAAAAATCTTGACTTTTTATGGGAGATCCAATCTGTACATGCTCCCATGCTTCACCCCTAAGTTAGCCTCATCTAAGATAGGACTACCTAGAATGCAAACACACATTTTAATATAGTAATTGTCAATTTAAAAAGTATTTACTTTCTTTTCTTATCAGCCAAGTACTAAGCAATATTGTGTAGCAAAGACAGACATTGGTGAAATGACAAAAACTTAAGAGGTTTGCTTCTTATACAGAGAAAGGATACTAAGATACCAAAACCTGAAAGAGTGTGGGCTGACATGGAGTACCTTATCAGGATTACAGTCACTGAAAACATTTCTCTTTCAGAGCTGTTAACAATAGCAATATGATTGATCTTTTTGATTCAAACATTCCAAGGGATATATTGAAACACTACAGGGAATAGTGATTTTTAACTACAGACAAAGGGCACATACTCTGGGCCCTTTATGCTATTTGCTATTATGCCAAGGGAATTACTGCTTCTCTTCCTTTCCTCTACCACTATCACAAGTACTACAAAAGTGACTGAAAACTAACACACTTGAAATCGAAGATGACAACATTACTACTACTAAATGCCCTCAATGGGTGCAGATTCCAAAATACTTTCCACATTTAAGTTTGCATGATCTTATCTATAAGTTACTACGTTTACTAGTAACACTATGTAACAAAATAGTAACAGTTTCCTTCTTGTTATATAGGTTTATAAGATATGTTATAGCACAATCCACGAGTCACTGAAGATGTATCAGGGGCTTGTAACCTGTTTACATACTTGATTCCTCGGGGAGGGGAACCAAAAAAACCAAAACCTTCAAAAAGCTGCTTGCATAATATGCACTTAAGCAAAAGGAAAAAGCATTGGCAGAAGCATAACAAATACCAATTTCTTAAAGAATGTGTACTTTCAACATCTCAAATTAAGTTCATCATTTTAAAATAGTTTTTAGCTCCATAACTGCAAAAGAGACATTAATTGCTAATATAATAGATTTAAGTATGATCCAAAGCAATGTAGAACAATGTAGATTTCTACTATGGCAGAAAACGTCTCATTTTTTTTCCAGGGCATATTGCTAGTGTGAGGTTTCCACAATTTTTTCTTTATGTCTGTTGGGAGTAGAGGTTGTTTTTTTCCAAAATCTCCCATACCCAAAATTCATATCTGATTAGTAACTCTTTCTAATTACAACTTACAATTAATGATTTCTGCTTCTGAAGCAATGGATACAGAATGTGCTTCTAAGCGTACACAGTTCCCAAGAAAGTCCTCACATAGTAGCTCCTATCTTTCATATCATCCTCTTTATTTGTGGTGCTAAGACTAGAAGCCTTTGAGATCAGATTCTCTCAAAGCAGAATACCATGGCCAAACATTTAAGAAATGGATGGGAGTTGTAAAGTTTTATATGAAAGTAAATTGTGCATGTAAATCCAAAGAAGAAAGGTTACTGATTTCTTTTCCTAAAATTTAAAAACAATATATACCAATTAATGTTGA
>VYZQ01054942.1:15032-28039 GCA_013400655.1 Mystacornis crossleyi | reverse complement strand
CCTTCACTCTCAGAAATCACTCCAGATCTGCCTTGAGTTGGTGACATGAATCACCTCCGTTAGGGAAAAGAGTGAACAACAAAATAGGCTATTTCTGCAAAGGAGTGAAGAGTGTCACAGCCCATCAATTGACAAGTGATGTTCAGGTTGTACAAAGACACCAGACCACGTGTTAGGGAACTTGCATGTTTTATTTTACAGTTGTTAAGGACACTTCCCTTTCCAACCATCCAGGAGCCACTCTGGCAGTCACACCCTCGCCACCTGAGCTGGGACCAAGGCCTCTTTGCAGTTACACACCCCACACTCACATAATCAGACCAGGTTTTCTTACTTGCTCAGCCCCAGATTTCCCATAGCAGAGTCTTCATCATTTCAACCCTTAAAATAATCCAGTCATGGTGCAGTAACAAAATAACAGTTCCCAAATCCAACACCTCCCTCAATAATTTCTCCCACTCTGCAGCCAGGCAGAGCACAAAGTGCAGCTGTTGGGCAAGACCCCTTTCTATGTGCAGCAGTTTCCAATTTCGCCCTTTCATTTTGCTCCCTATCTGAACATTTCTGTAAGGAGACAACCAAATTCTGTGAATGTTTTTGTAAAAAGTCAACAAAAACTTTGTAAAGAGGCAGACAGATTTTGTAGAAAATTGTCTCTCTCATTTTTCACCTTATCTAAACATTTTCATAAAGAGTCATAAGTCTTTTTATTCTTTCTGGCTACCATCAGCACAACACACAAAACACACTTCACTTACGAAGACAAGAACAAGGCAAGTATTGTCCACAAACCTGTTCCTGCAACATTCCAGATCCACCCTATCCCCCAGTCAGGGATGGAAAAAGCTGAGTCCATCCCAGCTATAAATAGCTAAGGGGCTGTTCAGTCCTTTTCAGCCTCCTGTCCATGACACCAATTTACTGTCCCAGCCCACTGGGGTAAGGGGGTGAAGTGCTCATTATAAATGCTGGTCAGGCTGAACACCACACACATCTCAGGGAACTCTTTGTGTTTCATTGCACAGTCACCTTAACTCCAGAAACCAGCCCACTGCATGGACTCAAAAGGTGTTGGTTAACACACCTTTTAATTCTTACAATACACTTCCACAAGGATGGTGGCTAACAAGCCCCTAATTTTGTACAGTACACTTCAATAAGTTGTCAATTCCCACAACAAACTCCTCAAATCTGCTGGCTCACAAGCCACAACACACCAATTCAAACGTGTGATTCCTGATGATCAGAGCCATCACACTGATTTGCACAGGCTGACATACCCCAAATTTCAGCAGGATTAATCAATATAGCCCATGTATTTTATTATTTCTGCTCTCTCCTTTTCCACGCTATTTAATTCAGAATTACAAATCAGTATGCTTAAGTGTGTCATGTAGGCACAATACTGGACATAAAATGTATGTCAACACCATGCAGAAGACAAAGTAAATGTTTTTCCATTGAACCTGTGTGGTTTTCAAGCTTTAAGTAAAAGGGACACCTCGAGTGAGCATTCATCTTCACAGCCCCAGTCAGATATTCTTAAACTGGAGATAGATCATAGAATTTCTTGACAAGGATATTGTTTATATTAAAGATTTACACAAGTTCAAGAAGAGAGTGGACATATTCATTAAAAAATAATACATTATGGGTGACCTAACTGTGGAGAAATCACAGGTGGCTCTGAAATTCCTTGGAAATGACCAGTAAAAATTGGACAAGAATCAGGAATATGTATTGTAGACACTTACTGTGTTCTTTTATTCTTTATAAAGACACTTACCCTTTTATTGTTAGCTTGTTTATACCTCCCAGCCATTCATCAGACACAGAGTATGAATACACAATGACTTGGCTGGACTGAGTACAGGTGCTCCTGTGGTGTATCTTTTTTCAGGGCTCTTGGCATGGAAAAATCTTATTTCCTTGTAATTGGCTGGTTCAAATAACTCATACCTTTGTAATGGCTAATAACTAGACTTCTACACATCAGCATCAGCTCTTGAATAGTAAAGATACTAGCCAGTAAAATCTGACATTTTAAAATAAATAGTGGCACTGCAATTCACAGTTTAAAAAGCACTGTCTTCTGTTGCTTTAAGAGTACAGTTTATCTTTTCAAGTAATCCAATAAGCAAGGTTTTTCCCTAAGACAGTATCCCAAAATTTCCTGCTGACTTCATCTCAAATTAAGGAATTAAACTTGCACATCACTTCTCCAAATATACACCTGGCAGTTTCTGTTTTTCCTTCAGCTCTAATGGTCACTGAAATTGATAGCATGATCAGCTGCGGTTCACGTGTTGTCTGCAGTAGCATTTTGCTCCTTCTAAGTCCATTAGTAAGACACATCCCTAGCTTGTTTGCACATGACAGTCACTCTGGGCATAGGACATTATGGCTCTCTAATCCCTTCTGGGAACACAGCCTTTCTTTGACTTTATGCCTCTGAAATACAGCACCTACCACCAATATATTTGCACTGCTGTTGGAACCATAGAGACCTTTATGAACTCACCTGTGATAAATCTGTCTGTCATTCCTAGCCACCCAGTCAAGAACAGCTGCTGGCAATACCTACTGTTTTGAGCTCGCTCCTGTTTCTGCTAAGCCTGAAAACACTGTCCTGTGGTTTATCATTCCTGTGATTGCTATGAGGCCCCAAACTATCCTTGGACTACTTGCTCTTGAAGCAATATATATAAACAGATAGAGATACACACTATTGTCATCGTCTGACGCAGCTGAGCATCAAGCACACGAAATCTACTTGCATAAGGGGAAAATTAAAACTTAATTTTTATATGGTAAGTTTAAGATTATTGAGGAAAACAGAAAAACTACAAGGCAAAACAGGTACACACAAGCAATTATAGTATAAAGGAGATTTATTTCTAACAGAATTAAAAGTAAAAAGAAATAATAAGAAACTAAAGCTAAAACAAACTCCCCTCTCTTCCAGCAGCCCCTCCTTCCCACCAAACCCACACAAGGGAAAAAAAACCAAAACATGGGATTTGGTCAGTGCTACATTTCTTAAGAGTCTCTTTTCTTATGCTAAAGGAAAAGGGTTTCTTCTGCTGTGCCGTGATTTCTTTTCCACAGCAGACAGCTCTCCACGAACTTCTCCAGCCTGGTTCCAAACTGTCACAGGCAGCAGCCCCACCTGAATCTGCAGAAGTGAAAGAACTCCCACAGTTTAGCAGTCTTTTCATTGCTGCTAATGTGGGCCATAGTGGTCCATGGGATTTCAGTTTTTAAGGGTGAGCTATTTTCAGCCTGAAAGCAATGGCTCTCTTCTGCAAATCTCCACAAGCTTCTATGTGACCTGGCATGGACACCATTTCTTCACAGGCTGTGCATGGAGTCCACTCCCCCATGTACTTTAAATGGATTTAAAGAGACAAACAGTTTTTGATATTACAGTTTTTACTACAGCTTGCAAGAAGAATGCAAGTTTCATGCTGGAATTGCCTCCGCTCTCTTTTTACTGCCGCCATCTTGCTTCATCCCACATGATCCCATCCTTCCCTTTCTCTCTGACCCTGAGGTTGCCATGTTGAAGAGCTGATCTTGTTCAGGCTTTACATTGGAGAAAGCCTCACTACTTTATGCTGCTGGCTGCACGGTGTCTTCCTCAGGTCGGCATGAGCTGTGCTGGCTGCAGGGAGGCTCCGCCAGCTCGTGCTGGTTCTGTGTGGGCTGTGCCAGCTGTGTGGAGAGGAGAGGGACCTGCCAGCCCCCAGAAACCACGGCGGGTGGTTTTAGCTGTGTGGCAACCCATGGCTGTTTCCAGCTGCCTGCGGCACCAGGGTGGTTCTCCCCAGCATCCCAGGCCCACTCCACAACACCAGGGGAGGGGAGGCCCAGGCCTGCTCCAGGAGATGGAGCCCAAGGCCCTTTACCCCCTGCCTCACCGTGCAAAAGCAGGAACAAAAGGCCAAATTCCTGCCCTGTGCCCCTTTTAAATATGCAAAATCGCAAAAGCACCATTGGTTAACAACTTGTCCATCAGCTAAGTTTCAGCTTACCACAGCTATACAGACATAGACATACTCCATCTAACTCAGACTGCAAAAATATTTAATTTTAAAAAAAAAAATTACTGTATAGGAAGCCATGCTTTTCGCATCTATCAGTAGTTAAAATGTACATGGACAACTAGGTTTATGTTCCACTTTTTTCTATTCTGTCTTCACTGTTACCTCAAACAGCTTAAGACCACTGTTTTGTTTGCATATCCATTCCAAAATACAGACAAAATCAGTCAGCCCATTTCAAAGTTCATTTCTGTGCATCTGTTCAGATACCCGATTCAGTAACCAAACCCAAGGATTCACCACAAAGGAATTTAACTACTTCAAAGACATACTTAACATTATTCACTTTACTTCCAAAACACCCCTTAAAACTCATTCCGACCAAATCTACTCCAACACTTTCGTGTTTAGAATTTCAATAACCTGAAAGTTTCTCAGCCTTGGAGAAGTGGGAAGACTAAAGCAAAATTGAGGTTTTCCAAGGCGTGTTGGAAGACCATGGAAACAAAGTACAGTTTCAAGAAGAAGATGCAGAGGGCACAGGGGCAGCAGGAGAGCAACCCAGCTTCACAAGGAGCTGTGCCATGGGATGTGGGAAGCGGACCTAGAGATGGATGCAGGGACAGCTACTCAGATACCCAGCTGTCGCAAGAACATCCCGTAAAATACTCTTGGTATCCCGTACAGTATCCCGTCATTTAAATTAGGATAAGATCCTTTGGAAGACATGAAGAACAAGGATACTTCCCGGTCACAGCACTTAGATGTTAGACGCTAGCTTGCACTACAGGAAAGATGCTACTTACAATGACACTTACACATGAAAACCTGACTTTCAAGTTTGCTCAACTACATTGAAATTTAATAGCATTTCTTTTTATGTGGTAGAACAAACATCATTTCCCAGATGGTTGAATAACATACTTTGGAAAAAGTCTGGGTTTCCTGTCATACAGCAAGAAGTATTTTTGGTCCTTTGCCTACAAAACTCAGAAGTGAGAAAAGACAATAAATTATTTCTACCCCTCTACCACAGAGGTTTCAGGAAGTTTCTCTATCCACAGCAGGAAATACAAAGTATGAGGTGGTTATCTACTGTGTAATTCATCAGCCACATAAAATTTATGAACTATGACAGTCCAGAAATATACTCTCACCACTCTGCAAGGCCATTTTCAAAGGAGTTGGTCTAGACTATTCACACTCTACACTTAGATATGCTAAAACATTAAAAACCCTAACCTAAAAATGCAAAAAACTGAGACTTTTTTTCCTTCTATACACCAAGGAAAAGTAAAGAACTATGGCAAAGATATTGCTTACAGCCATTCAGTTATAACAATACTCAAACTCTGTCATCAGAGTAGGCAGAAGGTCCTAGAAGCAGAAATTTGGCATGTCGTTTGCACAAGATTTTTTCTTCACATCTAATCAAGGTTAGTTGAAAATCTTGATACATGAAGTTGTCCACAGCTACCCACAAAATCAGATTTTTTGTCCAATTCAGGCATTTTTTATTTACATGTAATACTTAATTAGCTCTTCAGAAAAATCTTAGTCAAGAACCTTATTGAGAAGCAGTGTGAAATCTTGACTTCTTGACTGCTGAGGAGAGTTTCAGGGGACAGAAATCAGTGCAAACTCTGGAATATTAATCTTGAGACAGAACCTCCTCCTATTTGACTAGGTAAGATGAAAATACAATGGAAGGTGGGACTTACTAAAACCAGCACCCCAAAAATCTGTGTTGAGCTGGTTACCTGCCCACTTTTATGCTGTTTTGCCATTGCTGTCAAAGCCATGTTACATGAAGCCAAAATCTGTAGAAAACCAGACTTTATTTTCTTCACAAGGTACCAGTTCTGCTCTCATTTCAGTGTTCATATTATTGCAGTTCCAGAATCCCAACAGCAAAGTCGAGCCTAAGGAAAGAATGATAATCTGCACTCATTCTACTTCTTCAGCAGAAGAATAAAACTCCCACACAGTTACTATAGAACATGAGAAAGAATGGGAGAAATTAAAGCTGAGAGAAACAGCAAGAGTGAAGGACTCAGTATTAAAGTTCACTGGTGCTTTATTCTGAACAAAAATAAGGGCTCACAAGATTAAGAAGAAACACAGGATAGACCCCAGATTTGTTTTACTTTGAAACCCAAAGTTAAGTCTCCATGCTTTTGATAACTGAATTTTCAGCTGAAAAGCAGAACCAGATACGCTCTCTTAAAAGCTGAGCACTACATGTTATTTAAATAATAAACACATTTTACTCATAATTTATGTTCATGCTGCTGCACTCCTAACATAGCTGTGGGAATTCACATAAGCAGATGGAAAAAGGAGTTCGATTTTCTTCCTCAATATTCAGTATTTTACCATTTATTTGTAAATTAAAATCTGTTTATAACAAATACATTGTCGCCAGTGACATTTTATGCTCACTACTGATAAATTACATGATTTCACATAGATTCAAAGGATGCAGAAATTAAACTGATCATTCTTTCATATTAAACACCTGACTTATTCATTACATCTCCAGGGTACTATTTGGTAACAATAACTTCATCCCAACTCTGCCTATTTCTTCCACTATTTCTCTTTATTTGATATAAATATTTAACATGCCTAGAGTAGGAAAAACCCCTCTCAGAACTGAAATAAATTTTGAAGTAGAGGGGGTTCTGGAACTGAAGCAGAACAGAAGAAAACACACAAGTGTAAAAAACTTGTTGGAAAGTTACCTCATATGAGAGCAGAGCCAATCTTTCTTAACAAAACTAAGTCATTCGAAGTCCAAATGAGTCTCGAAATAAAGAATGGATACAATGCCTTCCATGAAAAACAGGGGGAAAAAAATAAACTACATTAGACCCTTGAAAAGTACACAACTATTTTTTAAAAACCTGGAAGCAGTGGGTTTTAAAACAAGAATGTAGAAAAACTTCCTAATATTGAGTGGCAAGTAAATAACCTTTATAGGTTATAACCTAAATATTTAGGTTACAACATAAATAACCAGGTTTCTGTTGAACTACATCCTCTAACATTCATTCCTGCTCTCCTTCCACTCCCCAGTAGACCTCTGTGAATATTCTGGCAGTACATTTTCTAGAAAACAGAATAAGTGTTGGCCCACCAGGTACAAACACAATATGTGAGCAAAAGTGCAGTAACGATTAGTTCTCTGATCTTCTCCTGCTTTCTGAAAAGAATATGTGAATTCTTTTTTGGACAAGACGAGCAATTTTTTATTGCAAGTCAAGAAATGCAATATTTTCTAAACACACACACCCCCCACCCACTCTCTGTCATTGGGGATTAGCTCTTGACAGGTCACCTGCACAGTAGAAATGGATACAGCCCATTCTAAAAGTCCTGTTTGGTGCTCAGCACCAGCACAACATTTTTAATCAGTGCAGGGGGTGGTGGATGCAGAGGAGAGGCTTGGTCTGTTTGTCCCCTACAGTTTGCTTTGCAGGGCAAGTTAATTGCCAGAGCATAGAAAAATGGTGCACAGGTACTGATACAGGTGATATAGGGAAAGATATCCCAGGTTTATCATTAACCAAGTGGAAAGGGACTGCCTTTCAGTGAATCAGATGGAAAATGCACAGGAAGACCACACAAAGATAAAACTCCAAGTAATTGATTGTCTACGGATTTGAGTTATGCCCAAGATACCTCTTCCTATGAATAGAATATACCAAGTATGACTAAAAACTGCAAGAAAACGCATTTAAGAAAAAAAAAAAAGGGAAAAGAAAAATCGCTTAATGCAGTATTTTCTCCTCGTCATATTCATGACAAAGGTATTTCATTGTCCAGAACTTACAATTGCATCAAGAAAGTCTTATCTCAGGCCTAACTTGCACACCTCTAGTTTAAAATTCTAGAATTAGTCTGGATGTATGCAAAGCTGTGCCATTAATAAATGCAGCTTTAGCATTGCTTCACACACAAAAATAGCACTAGACTTCTTAAGAGAAAGAAAAGACGGAAATAAGACTATAAAAATAGTGACATTCTCTGAAATGAACATGAAATGTCATTGATTGCGTTTCCCTGTGCAATATAACGTGCTAATTCATTATCACAGAGTAACGTGCAATATAACATGCTAATTCATTACCACAGAGTAATGTCAGATATTCACATTAAATACATGATTATACATTCATTCATGTAGAACCAACATAAAAAGCACCATGTTATACAATCAGAGTTGGCAGAGTTTTGCATTTCCACATGTCTTTCCTCAGGTCATTAGTCTTTTACCATTAATTCAAAAATTGCTATATAATCAGAAATACAAGAACATGTATATAGTTCTGTAGAAGAAATAAATCTTCATTATATAGCTTGTATTATTAAATTTCTGTCACTGGGGGGAAAAGAAACTATTAATTGAAGGACATTACAGACTAATCAAGGTGTCCTTGACGACTTATACAGCAGTATTTCACGTAATGAGGACCATGACAAAGTTTGTGTTCCAAAACATTTTATGTCATTTTCACGTTCCCACAGGCACCAAGGTTAGTGCTAATCACTCCAGTCAAAGCCACTCACTTTAAAAAGCTAAAACCTAAAAAGGAATGTTGATGAACTCAACAAAACACCAGCAGTTAATATGTAGACTCTTCAGCTGAATTCACGTCACAGCACGTGTCTCAGAGTAACAGCAGCATCACAGGACACTGCATTCTGTACATGCCACAACTGATTCAACTCTGAGACATCCCATGTGAAGCAAACCAGTAAACCACAGAAAAACTTCCATTCCCCTACAACACCAACAGCCCAGAGTGTTGTAGGACACTAAATAAGTGAAGGGAAATTATCTAATCTCTATTTACTCTTTAAGTGTCTATTCTCTAGATCAGCAGTTTCCAATTCCTTTTCTCATATATGCCTATTGTTAAATAAATTTGAGCATGCACTCCCAATACATGCATAGTTATTTCTTTAAAAACATTATGAACATTTCAAAACACAAACAAAAATATAAATTAAAATAATGAAATAATCAATATTTTAACTATTATTTTACTTACTAACAGCACAAAAAAACCCCACCTTTTTCCTTTTCCCCAAAAAATATAACTGATTTTTTCAATTTTTTAGGGAGAGGTATGTGATCAAATATGGTCCATTGTTTTTGCCAATTTAGTTTAACACTTTGTGATGCAGCAATTCAAAAGTCTGGTTCAAAGTTCAGTTTATTTCTCTACCAATAATTTAATTGTTTTTCAAGTTCTTGTCAGATCTGGTAAGGACATCATTGTTTTCACCTCATAATGCAGCTGACAGCTTCTGCTATGACTAGGAGAAATGTCAGCTCTGCCATTTTCTTCTTCTTCACTTGTTCTCATATTTTTAGTATTACATTTGATCCATAAGTTTCTTTGCAGGGATCTTTTTAAGACACTTGTCTGTTTTGTGAGGGTTAGTTTAGCTAAAAGTAAATCATATACTGTTTAAATCCATTTAACCAGACACATATAAACTGTAATACACCACAAAATATTTCAAGTGAATGAACAAGTGAAGGTGCCATCATCAACCTCTACATTTTGGAGCATCCACTCTTTTCTGAGGAGACCTTGGGACCCTCCTCTGGTCATCTGACATATGGACCAAGTGAGAGCACCAGTGTCAAGCTGTATATTAAGTATTAGTAAACAATTTTGGTGGGTTTTTGTTTTTTTTTTTTTAATCTAAAAAGTGTACACCAGTGTATACTCCAGTATTTTCTCCCACACCCCAGCGGACCGTCTTGCACACATCCTGGGGTGCACATGCCTCATTTTCCAGACCACTGCTGTGTCTCTCTCTAAACAAGATGCCATATTGAAGTATTTTTTAATAGAGGAATGATGACATACTACCCAATATACCTACTTCATGCTTGATGGGGATAGTAGCTGCAAATTTATCCTGTTTTAGTAATTGTTTTTTTCTCACTATCACTATTTGGGAAAAGAAATCCAAGTTATTACATAGGTAATGTCCACTCATCTTTGGAAATATATGTTTAATTTGAGTCCAAAAGACAAGACTTCAATCCCAGTTAATTTATTTATTAAATATTTTCAGTCTGTAAAGTGATTATGTTTTTCTTCAGTTATGATCTAATTAGTGCCTCTGCCTGAATTAAGGTTCAAACAAGACCATATACCGAAGTCAGTAATACAGAATTAGTTAACATTAAATGTGAGACAGATATAGAAAGAAATGGTGGGGAGAGGGGAGGAGGAAAGAGCCCAAGAAGTGAGAAACTTGCTTCCTCAGTTAGTAAATAGAATAACATTTGGATGGGATCCAAAACCCTCTCATTACAAGCAATAACTGAAAATTTGAGTCACACACTTGAAAAACATTCACAGAACAGAATAAAAAGGAAAGAAGTCTAGACAGCAGCTTTTAATATTATCATTCATGGTCCACAGAGGCTGTCACCAAGATCCCTTTTTAGTAGTCTCTGGTATTCACTGCTTTGTTCATTAGTATCTCTTGAGGCCTTTTAAAAAGTTTTGTTCTGTGACATCGCAGATTTCCTGTCTCTTGTACTGCTGAACTCAAACTTTGCTCTACACAGACAATCTCCAAGCAAAGTATGCTGCTTCAGTGTACAAATTAGTGGGACAATTTTCTTTTAATGTTTTAAAATACCATGTGATCATTCCAGCTTGACTTTGCATAACAGTAGAATAAAACTGGTGATGATCTGAGATTTATATATGTCACCACTTATTTTTTATTTCCAACTTACACAGAGGTGTTGTGCATTCGATACAGCAGTCCTAGATATCTATTGAATATGTAAACTTTCTCTCTTGCAAGAGGACCATCTTGGGTAGAAATGTGTTTCATTTATATTACTAATAAAACAATTATATACAGGGCCATAGATTTTGAATATTAGAAAAGAGTAAACATCTATTGTGTTTAGTGCAATCCTCACATTTTGTACAACATCGTTCTTTCAACAGTAATTGATACAAAATGCAAGTCATAAGATACACTTGATTGTTTCAAGCATGGCTAACATAAAGACGTAGGAAACATAGAAAGAATCAAAACTGGTTTCTTCAGTTTTTCTTAAAGGCAGGAGGTGTAAATTACAGCAAAGAAACAACTTCTTAAAAAGCAGTGAACAATCAACTTGCAAATCCCATCCACATACCAAGTCTAGTTTGAGGGAACAGCAATGTTTCTGCTGAAGCCAAAAGGCTCTAGGACTGTTCACAGAGTTACAAGAGCAGGATAAAAAGCAGCTCCCAACCTGGAAGACAGTCCCTCTCCTGCCTTTCACTTCCCTTTGTCTTTGTAATCTACATTCTATGAAATGTCACTGTACCAACCAGTTTCCAGAGCCAAAAAGTGCCTTGGAGAGAGGTACCCGTGCACAGCTGCCACAGACCCAACCACAAAGTGCTCTCTGCTCATAGTGGTCTGTTCAAAAAGACTTTTCCATAGTGTTTTTGTTCTCTACATATATCTTATAAATAATCACTTTTAGAAAGTGGCCATTATATAAATGGCCAAGAATGATTTATGATGAAGGACTAACCAAGGATGCCATTGCAAAAGAAAAGCTCTTTACTTTAGTCTTCCTTGCTTTAAGAAACAACAGGCAAAGTTCTAGAAATAACAACCAGATCTCAGGGTTGGGGGGATGGAGAGGCTACAGACATGAAGAGATCTTTCCTCAAATAATTTAGGCTACATAATGTTATTATCCTTAAATCTTAGACACTTAACCAGATTCTTTAATATGCAATTTGATAAACCAGGCTAGGCACAGAGCACAGGAACAACAATCCTACTAAATTTCACAAAAGCTATCCACAAATTCAGTTACTCAGACATGCGAAGGACCCTTATAATCTCATAGCTAAATTGTTAGCCGTATGCAGACTAGTTAATTTAAAACTCTCACACGTGCACATCACATATCTACAGTACTAGAGATAGAAAAACCCCATGTCAAACTCCTTTTAACTCAGGCCCAGAACATGAAAAATAAAGGAGTAGCGTGTGCAAGAGCACCACCTAAGTGAAACATTTACATGTGCTGCGGATTCACATAACATAACTGTCACAGATTTGCAGAACATAAACTCACATGCATTTTTTTCTGCTGTCCCTAATACATGTAATGCTATTTAAATTAACTTCTGAATTTAACATTCTTACATTCATTTATTATTCAGCTACACTGAACTCCACATTGCAGAAGTATATACATGCAGCAGGACTCTGAATTAACTAACATGAGGCATATTCAGTCTGCAAGACAAATTACCATTTAAGCCAGAGACTGAGCCTTAGTTTTCAGGCCATTTCTCCCAGAGTTTCTATTCTCTTCCTAGGATACCTGAAAATCTTTTTTGATCAGAATACAAAGGTTGCGTCAGTTTGGCATGAAGACAGAGCTCTTCCTTTGTGCAGCAAGAGCTGTATACTGTACGGGTACTTTGGCAACACACTGAGTGAATTGCTCTGTGCTTGCCTGAGCACTCCCCTGCTGTTTCAGTGCAAGGGAAAGCGAGTGATCTTCATCATGGACTGGGAGGAGAGAGCTACGTACCAATTCTTTGAAAATACACAGAAATTATCAGCAGTAGTTTAACAAAAGCATGATCTAGTTTACAGACCTGTGACTCAGTAACAGCAGATCTGAAGCTTCACCATAGCAAATCTGTTTTCCTCCGCACATTTTGTACAATTAGTAAGCCATATCCATGTTCCTTTAATACAAGGAATAATCAGTTGTTGGGGTTTTAGGAGGTTTTCTTTTTTTGTGTGTGTGTTCTTTTCTTTTCCTCTCAAAGGAATTTTTCCCCATGTTAAGGCACATTGCTGGGTACTTAAGAGAAACAAAAGACCTAGCTAGCCACAAGGGAGGGGCTCAATTGTCCCTTTTTGTCTTGGTGGCGTCTTCTCAGGTGGGGGAGC
>VYZQ01054942.1:2282-14895 GCA_013400655.1 Mystacornis crossleyi | reverse complement strand
TTCCTTAGTAGACACCTGTCCAAACCAGGACATCAGTACAGCTCATTATCAGACCAGGAAGCATCAATAAGCTCTACAGACTCTGATCTATGACATTTGAACAAGGAGATCTCTCACGCTTTTAAACATCAGGCACCCATTTTTGTTCTTCGAAGTGAAAGCCCCAAGTATTAGGCTACCAAATCAGCCTCACCATCAATGTCATGAAGTGTTGTGCATCCCAAACCATTATGATCCTTTTTTTCCAGTTCCAGCTAGCCAGGCCTCTCTACAGAGCAGGAGGAATACCTTTTTCTCCAGACATTCTGTGGTTTTGATAGGGAAGGGCTTCTACCATTTCTTCTTTCATCCACAGGGTCCATTCACGAAGTGATTATTATTCCTGGTGTCAGATCTATCTGGTAAGCCCCATTACCCTGCCCCCATAGGGGTTTCTCAGTCTAAGGTTTATTACTTAACTGAGGAAAGAAAAAACCGAATCATTATTTCAGTTATGTTTCCCAGAGTGTTTTTGAATGAACAGAATATTTGTGAAATAACTTTATTTTAAAAAAGAAAGGCAAGGAACTGTCTGTCCCTGTTCTATTTTCCCCTCAAAATACCACTGAGTATACTATAGAAATCACTGTTAGCAGACCACATCTTCTCATCTCTAGCAGGAAACAGTCTTTCCTGCTACAAAGAACTTTCAAGTAGTAGCAACACAGAGAGTTATAGTAAAATGGATTCTGCAAGCCAGCTGATAGGACTTTCAAAAGAGAAGTCAAAAAAATGGACATTCTTGAATGAAATTCCTTTATTAACAAACATAAAAAACCACAACAATTACTTCATTACACATATGGTAGTTTGGAGACTTTGTAACAGCAAGTAATTATTTGTTTCCTACACCAAACCATCTTTTAACCTTCATTTATCAATGTCTTTCTCATGGAAATAGATTAAAAAAAATCAGCCTCCTGCCTTCTCCAAAGTAAGCTCACAGACAGCCCTTCTAGCCAGGTTTGATTCTAAACTCACCTCAGAGCTCCATCAAAAAGAGTCTCTATTTTCAACAAATTCTGCACAAATACATTACCTGCCATTTGCAGCCACAAAAACCAATACCACTCATACACCTTTAACTAATCTAACCCCACATGTGCAAGCACCAAGACACAGAAAACCCCGTGTTAAGCAGATAGGAGTTCTCACCCTCTTGAAGAGCCAGCTGCCTGCATATTCCAAACACAGCATAGGTACAAACACTGAAGCAGTCTGAGCATTTAGCTGTACCTTCTCCTTCAGCAAACCCACCCTTCAGCCTCCATGCAAGACAATTATACTGTGTAAAGAGGGCATCTGCTCTCTCTGCAGGCTCACTTTCCACCAACATTCAAAGTCATCCTTGCTGAATTGACTCACTGAAGATTTTCCTACTCCCACAATCACTGCAACACAGCCACAGGTAATGAAAGCATGGCTTCCTTGAATATATAAAGTCGGACACATCAGCACGTTGCCTTGGTTTCACCTGCTGAGCCAAACTACACTCCAAAAGCCCCAGTCCCACTGCAGACAATTAAGTACACATCAGCGCAGACTCACGGTCATGGTCACAGGTGTAACAGGGCACAATTTGAAAACAGGTCATTCCAGCCTGCTAGGCCTTCCCATGTGTGAACAGTTAACAGCTGCCCTTCACAGGGTGTCTTTTACAGAGAGAGACCACTGAGGTATTTTTAAGGCCTTATCTTAAGCTCTAGCTCAAATAAATTTTATTAAAATAAAAATTTCTTCTGTCTCCTCTGCACCTGCACAGGACATAATGTAGGTCATGGGAACTGAAGTCTTCCACCTTGGTGCCCCACAATGAAAACCATAAGCCATTAGCACACTTTAACAACCCCCCAAATGCATTCAAGATAGTCTCTCAGCAGTAATTTAAACCTGATAAGTACCTGCAGCAGCTACTTAAGTAACCAGAAGTCCCAGTTCAGGAATAACGATGTGCCTCGCTTTGATCTCTGTCTTTCTTTGCCCACGGCTACAGGCAGCTAATTCTTTAAAATGTGAAAAGATAGTGCACAGAATAAACAGACATCATGGATAAAGCCACCTATACTGCACAGGTTTGGTTTTCATTTGTATAATCAGGGCTGCATAGATGGAAGACACAGGACAACTATATAACTTTGCCAGTGGAAATTTCTGGTGTTGGTAATGGTTCATAAATTAATGCAGCAGTTTGACCCCCAGGTCCCAAAGGGAGTACTTAAGATGACTGATTCACACATTTCCTTTTTCTCTGTTTTAAAACTGAGCACACTTCATCTAAAATCAAACACAATAAATAAGGAAAGCACAATCTTTTTTTACCACTTCCATTGTAAAGCTTCACTTTAAACCACTTTCTATTTCTCGAATTTCAGTCTAGTGTTCCATCCATTAGTTAATGATTGCTGTCTAAAAATATTGCTACTCCACCTTCTATTTATTGAAAAAGTACTTCCCTAGAACAGAAGATGCATATAAAGATGTACACAAACTCTGTAAAATAAAGGCTGCTGTGAAGGAAGGGATGGAGGAAAGGAGGGTCATGAGGAAAAGGTTACTTTTTATCAGCTACCTACCAAGCCTTGTTGCTACCATCATCTATGAATTCTGAAGTCCTTGAAAGCATTACAACATTTTAAAACTTAGGCTGGGGAAAACAAACAAGGTGCTGGCCTTAAAAGGAAATCCATATTTTCCAGGCTTTATGTTAACAAAACAGTGAAAGAACTACACATTAATTGTGTTACCTTATTAATAGCTCAAGTTATGCAATAATGACTAAACTCCATGATGAGATGGTTGGGTTGTGAAGGGAGTAATAAATTGTTTCAAAAGGAAATAAAAAGAAGGGATTACAAAATACACTAAAGGTGTCTGAGGGGAATGCTTCATGGTGGATACACGACTGCCACTAAGGTGCAATCCACCATTAGCTTAATTATCCCCAGTAGCAGTCAGGTGAAAGCATAAGCTTCCTCAGGAAAGAATGGTTTACTCTTCCCCAAGATGCTCCCCAAGAGCAAAACTTAATTCTCCACTAGACTATGGTCTTGTCCACACATAGCATGTTATTTGGAGGAGCTACTTTGGCTAACTGTTTTTTAACAGGCTGTGTTCTCACAAAGAGAGAGCCCCAAGGAAATGTTGAATTGACAAAGATATCCACCAGCTTGTTATATCATCAAGGACAACCCTTGCTAGGACAACTGCAGCTTCTAGTACAATTGACAGGAGAGCTACATCCTTCCAGGAGAGCTACATCCTTCCAGGAGAACCTAAAGGACCTTAAATTCCCTCAAAGACCCACAGAACTGCTGGTCATTTTAAAGTGTTTGTCAGACTCAAATCTCTGGGCTGCTTCAGTCAGCAAGAGAATCCCTATTCAGACTGCATAACCAAAACAGTCTGAAAATGGTAGAAGAGTCGAAAGAATAGACAGCCTGAAAGAAAAAATGTCAGGCGCCTATACTGCTTCCAAAATAGAGAATCTTAGCTGGGATTCTAGTGTCTTCTAAATAAAAATGAGAATCACATAGGACAGACTTGAAAGTTTGTCAGGAAACACATCATATCTTTCCTGTTCCACACAGGGTGGCACAACCAAAATCTGCAAGTCATCAAGGCAGTCTGAGCTTGTGACACTCTGCATCATTCTCCATGATTTAATTCCTCAGGGCTCTCCACCTTTGGTTTTGTCAGGAAAATTAAAAGAAAAAAGCTACCTTAAGTGCAGTGCCACAGCTTTCTTTGTCTAGGCAAAGAGCTCCTCTCTGCTGCCTTGGTCTATTTCCCAATACAGGAAAATAAGTACTTCACTTTCCCTGAGCTCCATCTGTCAGGGTTTCCCAAATGAAGCCTCCTTTTTCATAAAATGGATAATTTTGCACATCTAGTTTAAGAATCCCTGGAAGATACTTAAGAAAGGTAATTAGTTCTTAGCCCTTTCTCCCCTCCTACAATCTGATGTTTCTGCTGTCATGTATCTGGGTTCAAAAACTCATGGCAATGGATCTTCCTTTCAGGTTTTTTGGAATGAAGAAGTGGCTGCCATTCCTGTGAGGAAAAGAACTCTTTGAGTCGCTGTAGAAGAACAGCAAAACACACATAAATACACACAATGAAAAGGAAGGTTAAGGTCTGTCTAAGGGAGCTTGCATTAAGAGATCAGAGGCCAAATGCAGCATTTATGTCATCACTTCCTTAAATAACTCTAGCAGCTGATGGACTGTCCATGGTATTACTTTGAAACAGCTTTCTAAAGTTTCTCCTCACACCACCTTGCCCATATGTCCTTTTGTGAATATACGTGTGTGTGACAGCAGACATGACTACATTATGCTTTTAGATACTCACTGTACTTTCAGGTTGGGAGCAAGCCACCTCTGACAACCCAGACACTCTAAATAAACTAGTAACATTCTCCCTTCAGACAAATTTATCCATATCTGCCCTGCTACAAGTGCAAAATCCTTTCTGAATTAATATTGAAGTAGGCTTTCTGTGAAAGAGGCACAAGTTCCAGCCACGACTAACGAAAGTGACAGTTTCAGATAGATTCAGAGGTTCCAAATACATAATTAAGAGTATGTGCAAAGGCAATATTGACTTAAAACAGGGCAAACGGATTACCATCATCTACTTCACTACAAAAGAAATAAAAATAATACTGGGTGGTTTCCCCTGTAAAATGACAGATTCTATCTATAATGTGCTTTTCTGCATTAGACTGCCAAAAAGTATTTTCTCAGGTATATAGCTCCATTATTTCTCATTATTTCATCTTAATATCAAAACAGTGCTGCCATATCTCAGACAATAGTGCATGTAAGCTCCTACCTATCAGGGTTAGAAAGTATTCTGGGGTTTTCATCTGTTGTGATATAGCAGGAAATTGTGACTGGCATCACTCCAGTCTACAACAGTCCATAGAAAAGTCATCCCATAACCTCTGTTAACACAGGATAAGCATAAACATTTCCATGACTGGGTCTGTATTCTCATCAAGACCAGATGTGACCTCAGAAAGGTGAAATCAAAATTTATTTCTAATAACCCTGAAGTAAAAATAAGAAAAATAAACTGAACAAATAAAATATATTGATTTTTCATGTTTTTCTCTTCCCTTTTGAACTGATTGGCACTGCCTGCTCCTTTAATCTTCTTTCAGAGCACCAACATACACCATCACCTTTAGCTCTCTTATCTTTGCTGACTAATGTTTCCTCCAGCCTCTGTGCTGAATTCCCTTCTCTTATCCTGGTCTCTCCTAAACATTTTGTATAGTTATACAGGGATTTTGCAAAATTTCATTTTAATTGACAGACTTTGGCATATTTACCAGCCAGAGGGTGTAAGTTTGGTTTCCCAGAAAGAGGTGTGTCCATTTCTTATTTTTGGTTTGGTTTTCCCTCCTTTTCTTTTTTCACTTTTAATCTGTGAAATATAGACTTGACAAACACTCTCAAGATTTTCTACCTTTTAGGATTTCAGCCCTCTTATGGGGCAGGAGAATGACAGATTTCATGAGCTTGCTCAGAAACTATCATCACTANCAGGCAAAGCTGTCTACCAGAGAAGGTTGCGGAGACCCCACTGCAACACATCACAGCAGTCCCGAGAATCTTACCCCTCCCTGTTCTTCACCTCAGTGATCTTTACCTCGTTATTTCCTTCCTTTCTGCAAAGACAGATTCTGAGTAGTCAGAACATCACTGGTTTAATTTTCTAACCAAAAGTCTTTAATAATAATAACCCACACTAAAACCTCCATGGAATCAGTGCCATGGCTCAGCAGAAAACAGAGCTCAAAGCAACATTTGTTGTGTCAGATATCCTCTTATGCAGTCAGCTGTGAAACTGCTTCAGTAGCAGGCTGGCTTCTGTGGGCTGCATTCCCTGCTATCCCTTCTTTTTAATTGTGCAGTTTTAATCATTTCAGCTCAGCCCCAGTAGTTATCCACAAGATTCCGACAGCAAACAAAAATCTCCAAAGCAAGATTCAAAAAGCAATGCCTCAGCACCACCTGTGGCAGAAACTTGTCTGCAGGAGACACCCCAGCAAAAACTACTGATGGGAGGGGGTGTTCAGGTAGGCACAAGAGTGTGTCTAACACAAAAGGCCACTACAGTGAAGATTCTGCAGTATCTTCAAAGATGCTGTTGCTATCTTTGCACTATGTATGTAAAGTGGTATCTTGAGTACCAGAATGGACATCTGTAATGCAGCTTGAAGTCTGTTTGACATCCTTTTCAAGCTTCAGTCTGCAGCTTACATGTATGAGAAGTTACACCATTTTCTAAAGCTGCATGCAAATCAAGCAAGCTATTGAGAAGGGCATTTCAATCCAAGTGCTGCATACACGGGGAACCCTTCAGTTTAGTGCTGGTGATTCAAACTCTAAAAGGCACAAGGAGGAGGAGTGTGCAGGAGTGGTTTTGAGTTGCATTCACAATCCTTGCCCTCTAGTCAGCTACGTGTGGCACTTCTTCTTGTGTTTAAGGATCTAGTTCCCACTTTGGTTCTTGCCATGAGACTTGAAACAACTGAACTTCTCAGGAAAAAATATAAGGGTTAAAGATCTGTACCAACAGTAGTAAAAACATGCTGCAGACCTAAAATTCATTGCATTTCCAATCCTTGGAGAGTCCCTATAGAACAGCACAACTTCTTTTCACTGAGCAAATCAGAATTTGACTGAGATCACAGCAAGTCCACTTCTAGACAACGTACTCAACTGAAAAAAGAAAAGGGGGATATACTAAAGCATATCACTTGTATATTTACTTGGAGACTTATTCAGCATAAATATATGAGTTTAAAAACACAGAATCATAGTCTTAACATGGTTTATATTGGAAGGGATCTTAAAGCAACACCCTTTTCCCTAGACCAGGTTGTGCAGGGCCCGTGGTCTTGAACACTTTGAGGGATGGGGCAGCAACAACTTCTATTTGCCCTATGTGAAGCCATGCTAGCTGTCACCAGTCACCTCCTGATTTTCCATGTGCCTCAGCATAGTTTCCAGGAGGATCCGCGCTATGATCTTGCCAGGCCTCAGGGTGTAACTAACTGTAGCTCCCTCTTTAAAAATGAGGGTTGTTTCTCCTTTCTTAGTCAGTGGGAACTTCACCAAACTGCCATGACTTCTCAAATATGGTGCATAGTGGCTTAGCCCCTTCTTTCATCACTTTCCTCAGGATCCATGGATTTATTTCAGCCGGTCCCCTGTGCACCTTCAGGTTCCTTAGATGGTCTCATACCCAATTTTTTCCTGCATCAGGTGCTTAATTCTCCCTGTCCCTGCCTTTGCCTTTGGAAAGTAGGACAGTGTTTTTGGAGCACTTGCCAGTGAAGACTGAGGTCAGTAAGTCCTGGAGTACTTCAGCCTTCTTCATGTCCTGGGCAACCAGGTCTCCCATTTCCTTCCAGAGAGGGCCCACACTTTCCCTAGTCTTCATTTTACCACTATAGAAGCACTTCTTGTTGCCCTTGATGTCCCCGACCAGATTTAATTCTATCAGTGCTTTAGCTTAACTAACCTGATCCCTGGCTGCTTGGCCAGTTTCTGTGTAGGCAGCCCTTGTAGGCTTCCTTTTTGAGATGGATCTGCTTCAAGAGCTCCTTGTTCCTCCTGACATTTTTGCCTGACTTTCTCTTCGTTGGGATGCATCGCTCAGGAGCTTGGAGAATATTTGATGCCTTTAAGTCACTGAACTATGTCCAATTTAATACAACTTTCTCTCTAAGGGAACCAGTAAACGGTGCAGCTGGTATGTTGCCATAAATATTCATGAATTGCTAAGAAAACTAATAGGATCAATAAGAGTGCAGCCTAAAAGTCTACATAACTCTTGGTAAGTAAGGATCCAATTCTGTTGACAGCCAAGTCAAGACAACAGTTTGTCATTGCCTCCCAAAGAGTCAGGGCAGGGAACGAAATTGCACAGGACTACTCTGTGGATAGAGAAAACGCTGCTTGCGTGAATTTTCCTTGCTCCTCTCTAGTCCCATGAGACAGAAAACTTTCTCACAGAAACTATCTAAGAGTTTTATAAACAAAAGACACCTGTAACCTTGCTAAAGAATTGTTTATAATATAATAGAGAAAAAATATTTTGCACATAGCTTGACCAATCACCCTGAGGGGTGGGGTGGTTAGAGAACCGATCAATTAAATTATGAGAAATTATCCTATGAGAGAGCTGTTAAATAATGAAATAAATCACTCCTGCTCCTGAAACTCCTGTGGTCTGCATCTCTCTCTGCTCTGCTCCGCCTGGGAACAGCGATAGCAATCACACTACTCTGCAGCCTGTGTTGTGGTCTGCAAGGAGCACTCAGCTTGGGAATCACTTAAGAGCAACCAACAATAAATAGGCCTAGTGAGAAAAAGTATCTTGCAATCTAAAAACTATAACAAAAGTAATTTTACTAAACTGCAGAAGGAAAACACAAGTATAGATTTGAGGAAAAGATTCATGTTCCCCCAGCCTTTTTATTGCTGCCTTTTTTCTTTTCACTCCACCAGACCTTTGAACTGAAATGGCTGCATGCACAGTTCTCTACATTGTGCTTTACCTTCTGTGTCTGTCTGCACCACTGCTGACCAAGGGATCCCACAGCTTCCCTTGTCATTCCCTCAGTTTCTGTTATATCACAGGAATGTTCTCTGGACCATGGAAGAAGAGACTCCTCCAGCTGTATTGACCAAGGACAACCCATTGCGCTCACCATCCCTTCAGTGATGAGTATGCCAGTGTTTGCTGCCGGTAGAACACTGTCCATATCCAGAGCCCTGCTATGGAACAGCCCATTCTAGGGACCACAGAATACTCTCCAGACATTTGAGTTTGGCTCTTTCCAGTTTCAGTGCGGTACACCAAGGCAGGGGGTAGCTATGTGCTGCCTGCCTTGTGCCTCCTGCAGTCAGCTGCAGATGGTTCTTTGTCTGATCAAACCCACTTCAGAACCACCACCCGTCAGCGGGGCCAGCTAAGGCACGTGGAGAGGAGCATGAGGAGAGAAGGAACCATGTGCTGGGACCAGGGCAACCCTGAGGGGCCACAGCCCACACACCATCAGGTTGGGGCAGCCCCTTTCCCTAATATTCAATCTAAACCTTCTCTGGCACAACTTGAGGCTATTTCCTCTTGTCCTATTGCTTGTTACTTGGGATAAGAGACTTATGTTCCCCCTGGACACAACCAAAGGGATGCTGCTGGGATACAGACGATGTCTCTAAGAAAGCATTGATCTGGATAACTTGAGGGCTGTTCCCCTCATAAAAGCTGCCATGCACAAGCAAGATTACCTCATCATCAGTGATGGCCCAATCCTCCTGCTCCTGCAAAGGAGATACCCCTTTGCAGTGACAGAGTGTGGAATTTGTAATGCATGTTTAATGGAACTGCTGTAGTGTTCTTGGCTGAGAGTCTTGCACAGAGAAGGCTGTAAGTTTGTAATGCAAATTTGTATTATTACGTAGTCTGGTGGAAATAAAAGGTGGAGCTTGTAATGGATATTTATTCAAACTGTTGTGACCTTACAGGCTCTGTGTTTTTTAAGTAAGGAGCACAGAGTATGGGAGGTGGAATAGAGTGGTGGGGTCCTCTGACAGCAGCTNCTGCCTGCCTTGTGCCTCCTGCAGTCAGCTGCAGATGGTTCTTTGTCTGATCAAACCCACTTCAGAACCGCCACCCGTCAGCGGGGCCAGCTAAGGCACGTGGAGAGGAGCATGAGGAGAGAAGGAACCATGTGCTGGGACCAGGGCAACCCTGAGGGGCCACAGCCCACACACCATCAGGTTGGGGCAGCCCCTTTCCCTAATATTCAATCTAAACCTTCTCTGGCACAACTTGAGGCTATTTCCTCTTGTCCTATTGCTTGTTACTTGGGATAAGAGACTTATGTTCCCCCTGGACACAACCAAAGGGATGCTGCTGGGATACAGACGATGTCTCTAAGAAAGCATTGATCTGGATAACTTGAGGGCTGTTCCCCTCATAAAAGCTGCCATGCACAAGCAAGATTACCTCATCATCAGTGATGGCCCAATCCTCCTGCTCCTGCAAAGGAGATACCCCTTTGCAGTGACAGAGTGTGGAATTTGTAATGCATGTTTAATGGAACTGCTGTAGTGTTCTTGGCTGAGAGTCTTGCACAGAGAAGGCTGTAAGTTTGTAATGCAAATTTGTATTATTACGTAGTCTGGTGGAAATAAAAGGTGGAGCTTGTAATGGATATTTATTCAAACTGTTGTGACCTTACAGGCTCTGTGTTTTTTAAGTAAGGAGCACAGAGTATGGGAGGTGGAATAGAGTAGGGAGAAAGAAGCAGCTGGTAGAAACCATTATGCGCTGATCCCAGCCTCCAGCACCCCTTGTTGCCTCACAGAGGGAATTGAGAGGGAACTGAACATAATGCACGGTAAAAACAAGAGGAATTGAGACTAGAAAGGGAGGAGGCAAGGTACTGGACTGAAACTGAGCCTGGGGAAGGGAGAAGAAAGATGTTTCAGTAAATGTTTAATTGTTTATCTTCTTGGTTTTTTTCAGTACCCAAATCAGTAAATTGAAGTTTGTTAATTGGCATTAAATTAAGTGAAACTCCTGATATAAAGACTAACTCACCCACAGCACTGGTGCTCATCCCTCTGCACAATTCCTGTAGTTCTGGGCTACAGGAAAAAGTGGAGAAAGAACTTTCTCCCCACTCCAGATTTCAAGGAGTTAGCTCTGTTTCTCTTGTTTTTCTTCCAGCTCTCAGGATTGGAAGGGTACATTTCTAACTGCAATTTCAGGGTTTTTTTGTAGGATTTCATTTTTGGGTTTGAATTGAATGGTCAAAGAGAAAAACAACCACATAAACCATTTTTTGTGCAGCTCTGGTGTAGAGGGCATGTTTTTCATTCCTGTAGAAACCCAGCTGTATTTTGCAGTCTAAAGTTATAACACTAAATTTTCTCTTTTCCCTTTCATTCAGATTGTTTCTGAAGTTGTTTTTAGTACAGCTGAAGGAAGGTTATTTTACTTCTTATGTCAAAAACTCACAAGAGCAAGAACAATTAGAAGAAAGACATCCAAACAGATAAAATACGTCTCTCTCAGTGAAGTGTTAAAACAGTGGTGGGGCAAAAATGCTGCTTATATAAAGTAAACGAGACCATAACATTGAGAGAGAACCACAATTAAAAGTACTGAAGGAACATAAGAACATAATATGCAAATCAGTTAACAAAAATCTGTTCCACATAGAATTTGACTGCTGTAGTTAGAAACAGAGGACAACAAGTGATATACTGAAAAAGATACAGTTTTTGGGTGTAGGGAGATAAGTAAACCTTCTTGTGATAGCAAATAAACTGGTTAAAGTGTAAGAGACTCGCTCTCTTCCGTTGAGTTGATGCATCAAAGATAAACCACAAGAGAGAGTCAAACCTCCCTTGCTTAGACTAATGAAAAGATTCTGATCACCATCAAGGGATCAGGCCTGACACATTTCAGCAGGATGTTTTAGGAAGCATTCATGCACAACCAAATGAAGAAGCGCGACCTCATAATCTGAACTGTTCCTAAGACAGACCTTGAATACTCTGTTCCAGTACCGGAAAGCTGAGTCAATGGGCTTCCACTGAAAAAAAACCTGTTTAGATAGGTAGGGGCAGCAGCTTGAGAGGAATTCCTTGAGAGGAAGGAAATCAAAGGCTTGCTTTCCAAGACCTGGTTGCCAAAACAAATTGGCCCTTTGGCCATGTTTGCCAACACTGACAGAGATGGTGAAATGTTTTTTTCTGTCCTTCCTTAGTCAAGCTCTCAGCAAAACCGGTGAAGATTCATCTCTTTAAAAGTCTACTTTTTTCATGTCCTTTCTATGAGGCATATGAATATTATCTTGCTAATGGGTTTTAAATGCATCTCAGTAGGATATTAAATGCAGATTTGCATGGACAATTTTAGTGGGTTTGAAATGACAGTTAATCTCAAGTAACCACTCAGAATTCGGTGTCAGGGTCTGTTTGCATGTACAGGGATCCCAGTAGCATCTTGGACTAGTCTTATCTAATAGTACTTTTAATTCTTTTGGGCCCTTATTCTTTTTTTCCTTTTTAATTGTCTTGTTTGGCTTATTGAAACAGATGCCTACCATTTCCCTCCTAAATATTTTTTTTTTAATTGCCTGTGCAGTAAAAAGGTCACTTTTCCCATTTTCTCTCCCCAGGCCCAGCACAAAAGAGATGTACCCAGACAGGACATGTACCGAATCTTCTAGCTCTAATACTAGTGGGAGGAGGGGGCGGGGGTGTCTCGAGGTCCTCTGGCCAACATCCACTGATTTTAAGTGACTCCNTCAAGATTATGAATTGGATTATGCTTGCCAGGGTCAAGTCCAGAAAATGGGTGGACTGTGGAGGTTTTGTGCTCAAAAATGTCACAAATTTATACATTTTAAATTTTGGCATACTAAGATGGGCTTTATTTCATTTTTTTTGAACAAACACTGACTATAGTTGAAGTATGGATCTGTATCACAGAAACCCACCGCAATACAAGTATAAGCTCTAATGTGGTAGGAACCTAG
>VYZQ01054940.1:41785-52435 GCA_013400655.1 Mystacornis crossleyi | reverse complement strand
ATGCCAAAGTCAACAATATGTATTTTATTTAACAGTGGCTGTGAGGCCGAGACATAGAAAGAAATAGACAAGAGAGGAGAGACAGAGAGAGAAAAGAAGATAGTCACCACACATGGATCCAGAAGCATCTCCTTGCTCCTTCTTTATGCTGCGCTTCTCAGTCATAGGGGGTTGCATTCTTGTTCAAAACTTTCCACTCTTTATACATCTTAGCAAACAAAAGAGTTAAGGCTCATTGGATACACAGTTCTCTTATTCTACTGGTTAAATGATTCCCTCACTTCTAGTGCTCATGAGTCCATATGTTCAACNCTCTTGCTGATCTCTCACTGTTACCTTCAAAGGCTGCGGGATGAACCTAAATTCATACAGAGTACAGATAAAGAAATAGAGGTGAGATATAGATAAAACACAGAGGAAGGCTTCAGCACACTCTGTAAGCTCTCACCAGAGCCAGCCATAATAAAGCATTATTGCTAAGGAAGCAAAGAGTGAAGAATTATGGCCTAGAGATGGACTGAGAAAGGAATTTTCTTCTCATGGGAAATTTGTTCTGAACTGTATTTCCTTTCTAAATTTAAGAAAAAGTTGAAATTCTAAATTTTTCATACACCCACAGGAAATTCCATAGGATCCCAATTCAGAAAACTGGAATTTTCTTCTCTAAAAAGGATAAAAATCATTATATTGAAAAAAGAACTACATCCAAATGCCTTTTAATGTATATTAATATGCATTAATACAATCTAAATAATATTAACTAAGCTTAATTCATGCAATTCTTATTTTCAGTTTTATTAAGGAAACATTGTAAACCAGGATAATGATCCTGGTTCAATGAACAGCTGTTTCTTCTCACCAGTAGAGCTGCAATAGTCCTAAGTCCTGTTTCAGTCACTGGAAATCTTCTGAGTGCATAAGGAGAAGATAGCACAACATCTTCATCTTCTTCACTGGTTCCATATTTGAGCATAAGATCTGAATCCTTACAGGCAGGCCAAAAGTGGGCTTGACTGTGCTGGGGATCAGCCCAGCCTGGAAATCTCTGGGACACAGTGCAGGGGGTGCCTCCTCTGAGCCCAAGAGAAACTGGGACGTGCAGTGCTCTTTCATGCAGCACCTAGCTTTGAAAAATCCTTTCTTAGCAGCTATGGCCATGTAACCAAAATTGACCCAGCAAAACAGCCAAATGCTGATTTATTTTTAACTCTGCTGTTACTCCTGTATATCTCAGTGGCAGTTCCATGCTCTCCCTGCAGTCACTGCTCCTATAGAGGAGGCACTGCTGCTCATACAGTCAGAATTAATGCTCAAGAGCACTTCTAACTTCCAGTTTACTCAGTTTATTGTAGAAGGAGTTTGGGGAGACCTGCTGTTAGCTTTAGTGTGTAGTGCTTACTGGGTGCACCTGCATTAGTGTTTCCATTCAGGCTGGAATTGAGGTTTGGAAGCCAGTCTTATAATTTTCCTGCCTATTGCACCTTGGTTCTTGTCCAGAAACTATTCATAGTACTTAGGCTCTGATTCTCAGGTGAAACTAAAACAAAACAGGACCCCAAAGCACACTTCACTCGGTATTCAGACACCAGGACTAAATTGGTCCTAATTAGACTTAATCCAAAGAGAAGAGATCTTGAAATGCATGTAGTTTGGATGTCAGGTCTCCAGCAGCAACAGATGCCCTGGAAATCGGTTCCCATTTTACCACAATACTTTCTGCTGGATGCAAGTCTCTCCTAACCAATCTAGCCTGGTAGGGGATAAGACCTACTCACATTACAGATCTACCACAGAGTTTGTGATGGAAATATGCACCAAATAATTCCTGTAATTGTTAAAATCTGATTAGTGAAAGATGCCTATGTCCAAATTAAGGTTCAAGAGAGATGATATGCCAAAGTCAACAATATGTATTTTATTTAACAGTGGCTGTGAGGCCGAGACATAGAAAGAAATAGANTTTGAGTCTGTGGGTTTCTTGGGTTGATGAGCTGTGAGTCAGTCATCACGACTTCCCCCTGCCAGAATTACATTTTACCCATCGGAGCTGATTTCAGCACGGTTTCAGAGTTGGCTTTCCTTGTGGCCCATAAATTCTGCATTCTTTGTGTCCATTATCAGTGATAGATTCTTCTTCCCCAATCTTTGTTAACCTCCCCCAGGGTCTGAGACAACACCTGGACAACAGTACCACCTATTCTTATCTCAAGTTCCCACAGTGGTGGCTTCTCTTGCAGGCCGAGTTCCAGGTACCCAATCAGGGTGGCTTTGGTGGTCATTGGTCATCACAGATGCCATCTGTCCCATAACTTGGGATGATCTTTGTTTGACCAGTGATACGCATATAAGCAATTTCTTCTTTACACTATTTGCCTCAGTGGGAATTTTTGTCTGGATGCATTAACCAGGATGAGATAACCAGCTCTCGCCTCCACCAAGCCTTGAGTTATTGCCATCCTGTCGCTCCATTCTGTGCNAGAAGATAGTCACCACACATGGATCCAGAAGCATCTCCTTGCTCCTTCTTTATGCTGCGCTTCTCAGTCATAGGGGGTTGCATTCTTGTTCAAAACTTTCCACTCTTTATACATCTTAGCAAACAAAAGAGTTAAGGCTCATTGGATACACAGTTCTCTTATTCTACTGGTTAAATTATTCCCTCACTTTTAGTGCTCGTGAGTCCATATGTTCAATCTTTATCTTCTTTTGAGTCTGTGGGTTTCTTGGGTTGATGAGCTGTGAGTCAGTCATCACGACTTCCCCCTGCCAGAATTACATTTTACCCATCGGAGCTGATTTCAGCACGGTTTCAGAGTTGGCTTTCCTTGTGGCCCATAAATTCTGCATTCTTTGTGTCCATTATCAGTGATAGATTCTTCTTCCCCAATCTTTGTTAACCTCCCCCAGGGTCTGAGACAACACCTGGACAACAGTACCACCTATTCTTATCTCAAGTTCCCACAGTGGTGGCTTCTCTTGCAGGCCGAGTTCCAGGTACCCAATCAGGGTGGCTTTGGTGGTCATTGGTCATCACAGATGCCATCTGTCCCATAACTTGGGATGATCTTTGTTTGACCAGTGATACGCATATAAGCAATTTCTTCTTTACACTATTTGCCTCAGTGGGAATTTTTGTCTGGATGCATTAACCAGGATGAGATAACCAGCTCTCACCTCCACCAAGCCTTGAGTTATTGCCATCCTGTCGCTCCATTCTGTGCTCATCTCATGGCAAAGTCCTTCTGTGGCCTTAGCAGTGTTTGAGACAGGCAACTGTGCTCTCTAAATCCTTACAGTAAGAGAAATTGCTATGCGGGTTTGCTAACAGTGATTCTCCTCAGCAGTGTTCTCTGCATATTAATTCTAAAACCAGGACACTTGGGAAACAGAGCACAAGAACAGACTCCATGACAACAATATGGCTCTTTGGAATGACAATTACAAACTTATTATGAGAAATTTGTGGAAGTATTATATTGTTTCTTTGTTCTCAACATCTGGCACATTTTTCCTAGTGGATAAAAGCTTTTCCAAATGGCTTTTTTTGTGCTAAAATTAGGTATTAAGTTAATATATTTGGCATTGACTTTATCCTAATTGTAAGATTTATGCCATTTCCTGGTACTAATAGAGTGTTCAACACATGCCTGGGAGGTTCAGTAGTAGGTACGTCCTTGACAGATCTCAAGTCGGTATAGTTCTTTTGTAAGAAATCTGAGAAAAAAAAAAATCCTCTTTCTATATTTCTTACAGAAAAAAAAAGTCTACTTAATCTTAAATATATATGGAAATAACTTCTAAATATTTGTGTTTAAAAGTAGAATCATAGGCAAAACTGTGAACCTTGGATGATATTTTCTTCCTCTCCAGCTTTTATGTTGTTCTTCTGAATTTATATGCCCTATTCTGACTAATGTTCTTGTCATCTCATGCATACTCTGTAAATTAAAACAGCTCTTATTATACCTGTGTAACTGTTATCTTGCCACTGTTTTTAAGGATTCGATTTGAGATCCCGTTTGCTGTCTAAGAACTTTCAGAGGTGCTGATGAATGAACTGGAAAAAACACAGCAGAGCTGTTGAAATCTGAGATGAGTTTGAGGGGAGAGATGATAAAATCCTTTTTTATCTGTGCACACAGAAAGTACGATATGGAAATTGGTAACACCTTGAAGGTGGAAAGCCACAATCTCGTTTACTAGAGTCCAATTTTATGGCAGAAATGTAATTCCATTGCTGCCATTGTGGAAGGAAATGAGTCCTTGCTAATGATCCCAATGTAATTGCTAAGATATATAATTCCAGATAGTTTTATCTGAGAGACCTTGAAATTACAAGGCACAGCCATAGAGATGAGAGGTGAGGTTCCTGTGACACTCACCTAGAGTCACGGTATTCAAGATAGGAATGGAGGCTCTTACAGAAGAGGATATGCAGGTAGATATGTGCAACAGATAGGTGAATTGCTCTCTAAAAATAATTAGGGGTGACCAAACAGCTCATATGTGTGTGCACAGGCTGCACATGACGGCAGCTAATGAGCCAAGTGTCATCTCTAAAACCACGACCCTAACTTGTATTGCACTGCCCAAGCAATCCCGCTGGTGTGAGAAGAGCCTGTAGAATTGATCATTTAACTTCTGATCTTAACATACTGTTAGAGAAAAGTATTTTGTAGGCCTGGTTTAAGTTTATGTAAGTTGGTTTCTTCAGGTTTGTTTGGGTTTTGTTTGTTTGTTTTAAAGGACTTTTAATCAATTTTTGATTATAAGTTTAATATGTAACTCAAACACTCCATTTGAAATAAATCATTATTGGGCCGGGGAAAAAAAAGCATGATGCATGAAGAAGCTCCAGAACAGGCAGAACATGCTGTTTACACTAAATGAATTTTTGTCTGGTTCTGAGACAGGTTTGTGTCCTGACAGAAACCAACTTTACCAGGCTATCTAGTACAGGCATGAAATGAGAAACTAAGGAATCAAGTACTCCTCTCCCCCTAAAAATAAGGCGTATTTGAAAGAAAAACAGTCCTTTTCCAGGTGCAATGGAACTGATTAATGAATTGCTTTATCTGACAAAGCAAGAGGACTATAGGTGGGACAAAGGGCAAAATACTTCTAAGCCACAGATAAATACTGAGAAATCTCAGAGCAAGAGGATCAGGAAAATGAGTGATCAAACTCCAAAGAATATTTAGTTATGAATAAGAAGAGACCAAGTTCAATTTACAGATGATGATGATGACCATGATGGTTATTGTTATTACTATTTTGTCTGTTCCCTGTTTGCACAAGACATTTTGTATTAAAAATATCTCTCAAGTGTTTACATCAATTTATAGCCACTGCTGTGTCTCCCAGAACAAGCAACCTCCAAACCAGCCCAGCCTGAGGAGAGAGACACAGAAAGGAGTATTGGTAAGCCACTGGTCTATTTGAGAGGTGTGGTTGTACAACTTTGGGAGAAGCCGAAGACAAACACAGTCTTGACAGAAGACTTTGTAAACACAGCAAGCCACAGTTAAAGTTTTGGTGTATGCATCATCTGTAGGGAGCTTAAAGACCCATATGGAGCTTAAAAGGCCCACAGGGCAACACCAAGAGTTTGTTCAGCTTCGTGATGCCCAGAGAGATTTCAACAACAAATAAAGAAGTGTGGGTGCAAGAGACAGAAAACACAGTTGAAAAATATCACCTTACATAACGACTACCTGCAGGTTTTCACAGGTATAGAAAGTAATGAATGCACAGAGAGCGGAATGAAATATATGTTGACAATTGACAGTTCACTTTAACAGAGACCTGCATAGAGTCATCAAAAACAAATACATATAATGACAAATCATACTCTGAAGAACATATATTACTCCAGGAAATGACTGTGACCTGCTGCAAGAAGTTTTTACTCTGTCAGTGCTCTGTACTGGTCTCTGCAGAGAGTGAAGGCACCAGAGGAATGAGGGCTGTGGTGGAGCCCTTTGCTGATGCAGAAGAATAGCTCCCTGTTGGCCACCCTTCCAGTTTCAGACTGAAAAGTGCACAGCAAAGCAAGAAAAGAAGAAGCAATAAACAAAGAAACAAAACCCCAATAACCATCTCTTTTCCATACAACCCCCTGCTAGGTACTTTCTCAAAACACTGCTTTATTTAGTACTATATTACTCATGCAAAAGCTCCATTTCTGCATCGGGTCAATACACAACTGTTTTGTGCCTGGCAAGGCAAGCCATTTATTAATTAGAGCTGCCCTGCAGTCTGTCATTCCTGTTCCAGGACACTTTGTTTGTGCCATGCTCCAGCTGGTACAGTCATGATGTCACTTACTTTCAAAAATAATTTTAAAATGTGGGGAGAAAATGTGAAAAACAACAGAGTTAATCATGTTTTAAGCAAACTTCTGAAGCATTGCCCAATGTTACATCTGCAAGAAAGGGACAGCTGTGTACTTGTCTCTTGGGAGGGTTTTTTCTATTTAAAAGTTGTGAACACTCTAAATTTCATTGCTTGAAATGTTGTAATACATTTGTTTGACAAATAGTATTGCTAACAATACTATGCTTTACATTTGGCTTTAATCTGCTGGTCCAAAAACACTTTGCAAAAGAAGTCTGCACCACTGCCTTCATTTATACATTTCTGTTTCCCCTCAATCACTTTTTCCTAAGATGCTTGGTAGAAGGTGTGCAGATAGGAGCAGCAGTGTTGTACAATTCTCTGCCACAGTGAGTGTTTCAGCCCTTGTATTTGATCGCTCAAGGGAAGCAACCTAGGGCCTACAGCACACCACACAGCCCCAGCTGCCTTCGCTGGCGGGGAATCAGATGTGTGAGGTCGTCCTGTGGCACCGTCATCTTTCAGCACAGCTGCTCTGTGCAGTCCATTTTCTGAAAAGCTTTCATTTCACTATCTCTCAAGCTACTGATAGCATCTTGTGATGGAATTCTGTCGGTTTTAAGTGCATGTTGTATCTCACTGAAGCCTCATCTTACCAGACCTCTGATACAGTCTGTAATACATGTGAAAGGAGCATTTCCACGACATCCCAAAACTGAGATCACAATGAGAAGTTTAAGGCCATTGATGGGTCCGCACTCTATTTTTTAACTAAAAGGAAGTTAAAAAGATATATATTTTGCTCTTTATCCATTTCTGTTGTTGTCAGTATATGTGAAAACAGATATCTGTGGTTCTCTCCCCAGAAGAAAACCTTAATGCAATGACAGAAAATGCTGAGGAGAGTAGAGGCTCTTCCCTGTGTTCCTGTCAATTTTTACTAAACCCTGCATTCTTAGACTCACAACTGAAAAAAAAGGTCAATCTTTGTCCTGTGTATAGAGACACAGATCTTACAATTAAATTTGCCTTCCTCTTCCCTAGTTTTCCTCTTGGATAGGAATGTGCATATGAGTGCATAGGGAATGATGATCTAGGGTTACTGCTTAGGGTTAGAAGTACAAACTTAAAATGTCAGGCAGTTTTCTGATACTTGGACCCACATTTCACTCCACAGAAAAGAGCCAGAGTATCTCTGAAACATGGGCCAGGCCTGTGGTGGCCAGCCAGCAGGAAAGACAGTAGATGTGCTCATAATAAGAAGGTTGAAAAGCTCGAATGTCTCTGTTTGACAAAGCAGGACCCAGGGGAAATCCTTCCTAAATCTACTTCTCTCTATTTGGCAAATCAATGGGCTGACAGCCTATTTTGGGCTTGTGTGGCCAGGTTCTGGTAGTGGGAGGGGCTACAGGGGTGGCTTCTGTGAGAAGCTGCCAGAAGCTTCACCCAGTGGAGCCAATGCCATCTGGCTCCATGATGGACCTGTCCCCGGCCAATGCTGATCCCATCAAGAATGATAGTAATGCCTCTGTCATAACATATTTAAGAAGGGAAAAAATGTTATTGATAAGTTGTAATTGCTCTCAGAGAAGAGAGGAGTGAAAATGTGTGAGACGAACAGATCTGCAGACACAAAGGTCAGTGGAGAAGGAGTGGGAGGAGATGCACCAGGCACCAGAGCTGAGATTCCCATGCAGCCTCTAGTGCAGCCCATGGTGAAGCAGCTGTGCCCGTGGAGCCCATGGAGGAGCACAGGAATGCAGAGATCCAACTGCAGGTCATGGAGGAGACCTAACCAGAGCAGGTGGATTTCTGAAAGAGGGCTGTGAGCCCATGGGGAACCTGTGCTGGAGAAGACTCCTGGAAGTGACCTGTGACCTTGTGGAGAGATGAACCCATGCTGGAGCAGGTTTCCTGGTAGGACTTGTGACCCTGCGAGGAACCCACTCTGGAGCAGGTTGTTCCCAAAGGACTGAACCCCCTGAAGTAGTGACCCATGTTGCAGCAGTTCATGAAGGACTGCTGCCCATGGAATGGATTCATGTTAAAGAAGTCCTTGGAGGCCTGTCTTCCGTGGGAGGGACCCCACGGCGGAGCAGAGGAAGGACTCCTCTCCTTTCAGTGTCTGGAAATATCCCCAGAATTATTTAAACTGCTAGTTCATGCTTTCTCTGTGTATCCTATCTGTCACATTGGTTTTATACCTGCTTATTATATTGCATAACAATTCATAGCATTTGCGTGAAAACCTTATTTGTCTGAGGAGGAACACTCTTTCCCACCTCTGTGAAGGGACTGGCATTACTCTGAACTTGCAAAATTACTCTTTTCTACAAACTAACCTGTACGGCATTAAAATGGTAACACCCAGTCAGCAGACTGTGTACCGTCAGATTTAAAGTAGATTAAGTGAAAAGAGAAACCAAGGTGGAAATTTGAGGTGGTCAGTTGTCACAGCTAGAGCCTAGCTGCATATAGCTCCAGTCTGATTTTTGTAAATGGTTCTGGAAATAGAGAGTGAGTGACAAAGATCAGGACAAGCAGTGTCCTTCTGTTATGTCAAGATTTTGAGAGAATAATGAGACCTGAAGTGGCAAGAAGCAGCTCTATTCTTACTCAGTGCTACTGTCAAGATGATCACTGCACCTAATAAATGGGGCTTTTTTTTTTTTTCTTAATGAAATAAGATGGGATAAGAATTATTTGCAAGGATTTACTTCCCAGGGAACAGCATATGGGAGAAAAATATGACATTATTCCTTAAGAAATGAAGAGGAAAAAATGTGACCGTATTTCCTCAATGTACTTCCTGAACAAGCAATTTTTCAGTGGAGGTAACATTCCTCTCTAGACACTTACAAGCCTGCACTATGTCAGGTGCAGATATTTTTTGAGGGAACAAAACAGAAGCTGTGCTTAAAAATATTTAGAGTGCTTTTTCTTTAAGTTTGCTGAACAAAGATGTAATTTCAGAGAGCTGTGCCATCAGTTATTACAGTGTAAAATCAGATATGAGAGGTCATTCCCTGGCACTAACAGCTCTGGGCACACTTGCTCAATGACCTCCGTTTTCCTGATGGGTAAATTCATTATGTGATTGTCTCTGCTTCAAATTAACAGAGTTCTACTGTTCTCCACGTGAAGAGATCAAACAGTCCCATGTGACATGCAAATTAGTCCTCTAAATGAAGGCCCCCACACAAACAATTAGGTTGCTTTAGTGTGAGATAGTAACATTACCTATTTTCAGTACAAATGACTGGAAAGTTCTCTTCTGTTCCTCTTTTTTAAACTGAACTTTCATTAAGCTTAGTGCCACAAAGTATTTCTGACACTACAGACTTATCAAAACAGCTTAATGAAGTAGAAGTCATAGTTTCAGTGTCAATTATAAATCTTAAAAATCCAGTGGTTTGAATGTTGAATGTTGTTTGTGAATCTCAAATATGTGTAAAGAACTCACATACCCTGAATGTGTATGCAGGTGTCTGTGTGGGTGCCATCCCCAGCCTGGAGTGACCAGCAGGGACACAGACTCTGCCTTGATGACCCCAGGAGCAGCTTGTGCTTTACCAAGGCTAATCCTGCCTGGCTCATTGTGGGAATACCCTGCATTTACAGGGAAAAATCAGGAGGAACCAGTGAAGCATTGCTTTAGCTCGTCCTTCTGAAAGGGAGAAAGGAATTCACCAAGGGACGAGGCTAATGGGAAAGGCAAAATTCAAGCATAAAGGACAGCCCAAGGCAGCGGCTGTCTGAAGTCTGGTTATATAAAACGCAAATAAATGGATAGAAAACAATCACAACATTAACATTAAATTATAACCTCTGTTGTTGTTACATCTTTTTCTGTTGTTCTGTATCTTTGTTTATCTAGTTCCCATTCTGTGAATTCAATTAGTAGTGTGAAGTAACATCTTATGTGAGAACTGTGTTTTTTACTAGATACATGCATTACTGGTCTCAGCTGCAAAGAATCTGACCCAGATAAGTGATCATTCCTTAACTATCATGGGTCACATTTTGGTAAAGAAATGTTATTTAAACCTTAATTGAGTAGGTGGTTGTTGCAGTGGGGTGGCTGCAACCTTTCCCTGGGAGACAGCCTTGGCCCGTGGAAGAATCAAGGAGACGATATTTGATAGATGTTTTCAGATTTTATTCCCCCTGGCCGCACATGGCCGGAGCCCGGCAGGGACTCCGACAGCGACTGCCCCCAGAACAGGTCTGGAACAACCCCCCCGGGGTCCCGTGAACACTCCCTTAAGTACAGGATTCCCGCGGGCTACATTCAAACTGACCAATGGGGGACAG
>VYZQ01054940.1:29173-40283 GCA_013400655.1 Mystacornis crossleyi | reverse complement strand
GGGACAGGATGTGGGGTACACCTGACCAGGGAACAGGGACAGAGAAACCCCATGCCCCACGCATCCACTCATGCCCATCCCCCCCACGGGGGTCACCTCTTCAGGTGGTAGTAAAATAATAAGAGTTTCAGATGACCAAATTGTTCCGTCACACAAGATTGTGAGAAATGGAAAAAAAAAAAAAATCTTAGCTTGTCTGCAGATTCGTGCTTTCTCTCTGCAGTCTTCAGCCCATAGAGCCATGTGAATCCTAGGATGCCTCAAAAGACTGTGGCACTCTCTGCAGCCTCACTTTTCTCTGTCTAACTGACAGCATCACCACCATATTTTTTCCTTCCTTTTACTTCTATAAAAGAGACTTCAAAAAATGCAAAAGCAGAAACAGAAAGGGAGAAGTAGGCCAAAAAGGCAAACAGTGGCTACTCCTTAAGCTTGTAACCTCAATTATCAGGTATTAAGAGAAAACTCAGATGAGCACTCTCTGATGTTAGACTAATGAAGCAGAATCTTTTCAGGTAAAAATTACTACAAACCAATTGAAACCTTTGTGATTATGACAGCAAACAAAGTTGAACTTCTGTTTCAGTTAATGTAAATGGTTTAGTCATTGTTCCTTGCACAAAATCTAATGCATTCACATTTCTTCTATTTTCTGAATGACAGGTACAACACTCATTTTAACAGTACCTATTTTGTTCTAAATAGCACAGTCCAGAACATTTTGTAAAGAAGGAAGTCTGGTGAAGACTAGCCCTCCAAATGATATTCTGCAAATCAATACATTTTTCTATTTAATAAATACATTAAAGAGAATCTCATTTTTTTGCTGTGTTCTTGTAACCTGTAATTATTTTCTGATTTTGCCTTTCAGACCTTGAGATGTCTAACAGTAACTGAATATTTAGCCACTTGATGTTCATTACTTACAGGAATGCACATGCCTGTGTAGGTCTGAAGATGAAATATAGAAGAAAATGTTGGATTTCCTGCACACACAAAAAATCTAGAATTAAACAGATAAAGAGCACAAACTCTAGGCCTTTAAAATAATAAAACTCGCTGAAATGGTGCAAATACCCTTTTAGCAATAAATATGAGTGCAATAACATTTTGGTTTTTATGAAAATCTGTCAGTGTTGAAGCCTGTTAAGCAACACGAGAGAAACATAATGAATTTTCTGCCTATTCTTTTGGATTTAGTAAGGAGATGGAAGTGTCTGCTTAGCGAATAAGTGCAGATATACATTGCTTCACCCCTAAATAAAGTAGACTTCCACTTTATAACTGTGTAGATCCATGGAGTGAGCTTCTCTCCAAAAATAGAAAATAACATCATTCTGAAGAAAATCTTGCACAAGTTTCAAAGCCTTAGCATAACTTATCTCTAAGCTGACAAGGCATCCTGACCCTCTGAGCATCCCACTGACTGCCCTGGTGCCAACATACAGCCGCCTGTGGGACCACGAGTGGAGCCAGACAGCGGCACTGAGAGAGGAACCACGCTTGGGGTGACAGACCCTCAGAGAGAGAACCGGCTATGCCTGGGTTTTGTCCTAAGAACACTGCTGGCACTGTTGCCAAGAGAGGGAAGATGAGAAGGCAAGGAAAAGCATGCTGTTATTGTTTCCTGGGTCCAGAATGCGACTTTTACATGCACACAAAGTGCTGAAGCCACTGGTAGCCAATCTGAGAAACAGCAGGAAGCCCTAAGGTCATGCTGTACTCCTTTTTGGGACTGTCTGAAAGTAGTAGTGCACACAACTGAGCTAAATGGACTCAGTACCAGGGAGGTCTCTATATGTTTATAAACACATCTGAGTAAGGTCTTCAATCACATGTGGCTCACTCTAAACCGTCTCAAACTTGTGAAAGTGTCTATGCTATCATACAATGGACCCTTTTTCTACCCAGCTGTTTTAACCTAAGGAACTGCAATAAGGGTGTTCTTAAATTGACCTGACATTCAAATTAAGGAAATGGCAGAGTTCAGTACCATTGAGTGCCTCTGTCATGGCATTGCTCCACAACATGCTGCTCTGACCCAGGCAAGAGGCTGCATGGAGGGCAGGTACATGGACATCTCTGAGAGCTCCTGCTCTTAAGTTGCAGAGACGACTTTAATCTCAATACCTTCTACCTCCTGTATGTTCCCTTGTGTTGCTTTACTATACTTTGGGCACAATTTTCTTCTGTCAAATACAGCTGTGACACTGTATTTAAGAGTATTGAAGGACACTGTGGTGAGCTCACCTGCTCAGGAAATGCAGCAGGAGAACGTAATTTGTCTTGTGCCCATGCAGCTGCACTGAGTTACAAGAGTGGGGTATTCTGTTATGGGTTTTGCAAGGGACCAGGCTGGTTTTTAAACAGGAAGATTATTTTTGTACAACTGTCCCTGAGAAAAATTTTCTCCTCACAGTGGACACATGTATGTTGGTTTAGCTGCCTATAACAAGAAAAACTACCTTGACTAAAACAGAGGTACAATGGAAAATGGAGAGGAATGTCACCAATCCAGGGTAACTGCCAAAACAAAATTGTAAATATGTCAATACTTCGGTACAATAGCAGTTAGAAACACTGCATCCATGTCCCAGAGCTGGTAATTATTTCTTATCTTCCAAGCCTGATACTGAATGTATATTGATGCCTTCCCTAGGATACTGAACACTCAGAGCTCGACTGGGTTCTATGCTGTGCTGAGCGGCATTTAGAGGCAATGCCTGCTGAGTAGGAAGGGTGCATTTGCACAGAACAGGTTTGGCTCTGCCTTGCCAAATGCCAGTGAGAGCCTAAGTACAGCACCATTCTCTTGTGGCTGAGATGGAGGTGCCCTGTTTTTCATCAGCTTGGACCATGGTACAGGGAAAGTTGTTTCAGTCATCCCTGTAGATACACCAACAGCTACTGGTGAATTTTGTTGGGCCTGATCCATGGTGGCTCTCATGCTGAGAGAAGCATTACAACTGTGTTTGCCCAGGTGTGTGCTTTGCACATGGCAGGAGGGCATCTCCTGGGCTCCCCTCTTGCCTGTTGCTTCTTTCCAGTGAATTTTGTACTGTCCTAATGTATGAACTAATTTTTGCTATCAGCTCAGGCAGATGACTTCTTATCATCTGTTTTTGTTGTTCTGTGTTGGTCCTTCACAACATCTGGGGGTGCACAAGTGGCTTGAAATTCCCTTGCAGGCTTTGAACCACCATAACCACGTAAGGGCCAGTGTCAACGGCTGCAATCGGAATAATCATTTTGCTATAAAGAGGCTCTATTGTTAATGGCAAGTGGGTCCTTATATGTTGCAGAACTGGCCTGACTGAGGAAGACAAATTAAACAGAAATTGTTTTTGCTCGTTTTTGCACTGGAATATTCTCTACTTCTGTAGATAATTTATTCTTGAAGATCTTAGGAAGAATAGGCTTGTCATGTCATCTTATAGCAACAAGAAAAGCTGCAGGAGCTGCAAAAGCAGTAGATCTAAACAATGTTTTGGATGGCCAAGACAACCATAATGATGACTGCTGAGAAGGCAGTTTTCCTCAGATGTGTACATCTTATCTCCTGTCTCCCAGGCAACTTCCTGACATCTTTCTGAAATTACTAAAGAGCAATTAATGTATTCTAATGTGACAAGTTGTATCAAGCCAGTACAGTGCCACGTCATTTTCTATTTTGAGTCATATACAATAAACCAAACACAGTAACTAAATACTGATAGCTGTAAGTATCATTTCCCATATCATCCTGTAAAAAAAATTTACATTGTTTTCACATTTGGCATGAACAATAGGTTGAATCTGTACACTGAATTTCTAGACAAGCTGTATAAGTAATTCTATTGTATACAATATGAATTTTTTCTTGGAAATTATTTTCTCAATGTTCCTTATGCTTTAGAAAATATATTTGTATTAAACCAACAAACTTTCATTTCTCAGTACCAAAACTCTAGCTTTGTATTTTGCAACATTCGAAATAATCAATATTTTAAAACCTATAATCAGTAGCATCAAAAATACAGAAATGTTTTTTCTCCATCTGAAAGTACTTGAAAAATAAATAAACAAAAAAAAATAAGGAAAATGTGTAAATAAATATTTATGCATGCAGTAACTCTTGACAGTTGCTCATGGATATTATAAGACATCAAGGGTGAGTTGGGATGCAGACTGTCAGCTCCCATGGCATAACTTGACACAGTAGAGCGCACTTTTCAAACATTATTAAAGATTGAAAATGATCTCATTGTCTTCTTACAGTTAATGCAGAGATAGAGAATAAGATAGCTTATAATTTTTAATCTGTGTTTGGAAAATATTTCTCTAGCCTATACTCCTATGCATAAATAAAAACATTCTGTATCTACAGGGGAAAAAAAAAATTACTGAGCAAGGTATAGTTAAAAAACTCAACAGACCCATGAATGCGAGAAGAAATCTGTATTTTGAGAAATATTACTGCTTCAAACAATAAACTACACAGAAAAACTAGTATTAAAAATAACAAAAGTAATACCCCTTTGTAAAGAACGGTAGTCTTGCTTATTAAGCAGTCAGAAGATAGGCATTCCCATTTTTAAGACTGATATTTTCTGTGTACATGATAACGACTGCACTTGGCAGATAAACTCAGTATTAAGAGAGAAAGAATTCAATCCTTTTTAAATCCTATTCCAGACTGCTGAAATAAGAATACATCTCTTTTCTGCAATCTTTTTATCAAATTTTCTGTCCCTACTTTGCGGTGAATAGAGAATACTTCTGGATCAATGGTTTATTTTAGTTTTACTAAAACCTGCACCTTACAAAGAAGTCACAAACAGGATTTGCTGAAGCAGAATTGTATAAGTTTTGTATTTTTGAATAAGCATGCTAATACTTAGTTTACAAAATACTGCAACACAGTACATGTATAAAATTAGAAAGGAAAATGAACATCAGGGCTAAATCTTGAGGCTATTCAATCCATATACACCATATGAGCTGAGAGAATGGTTTGTAACAGAAACAATTTCTAGTGACATCAGGCTTAGAAGGTGTTGCAATTTGATTTTTAAAGAGCTTGAATTTGTAGTGGAATGGCAATAACCATCAGTCACTGGAGGAGCAGAACAAATGCAGAACACAGATGAGGGTCGAGGACCAGCACAGGTCATTCTCAAAGACAGCAGTTTTCATTTGAACAAAACAGAATGAAGTATTAGGTGTGAGCTGCCTGTTCTTTTTCATGTTGCTATATTTCTGCCTGCAATAAAACGTTTGCTGATGCTGTCAAAGACAAGAGGATGGAGTGCACCCTCAGTCAATTTGCAATGACATTGAACTGGGCAGGAGTGCTGGTCTGTTGGAGGTTAGGAACACTGTGTAGAGGGGTTGGAGAGGGTGGATCAATGGGTGAGGATAATGGTAAGAGGTTTATGAAGGCAAAGTAAGAGATCCTGTGCTTGGGTCACAGCAACCCCATGCAGCACTACAGGCTGAGGGCAACGTGGCTGGAACCTGCCTGGTGGAAAAAAACAACAACCCCATGCAGCACTACAGGCTGAGGGCAACGTGGCTGGAACCTGCCTGGTGGAAAAAGATCTAGGGGTGATGATTGACAGCAGCTGAACATGAGTCAGCATGTGCCCAGGCGGCCAAGAAGGCCAGTGCCATCCTGGCCTGTAACAGCAGTAGTGTGGCCAGCAGGAGCAGGGCAGTGACTGTGCCCCTGTACTCAGCACTTGTGAGGCTGAACATCAAGTCCTGTGATCAGTTCTGGGCCCCTCAGTTCAAGAAAGACACTGAGACGCTGGAGCAAGCCCAGAGGAGGGCAGTGAGCTGGTGAAGGGTCTGGAGCACAAGTCCTATGAGGCAACTGGGTTTCTTTAGCCTGGAATAAAAGACATTCGGTGGAAACCTTATTGCTCTGTACAATTACATGAAAGGTGATCATAGCAGAAAGATGTCAGCTTCTTCTCCCACACAGNAAAGAGCTTGAATTTGTAGTGGAATGGCAATAACCATCAGTCACTGGAGGAGCAGAACAAATGCAGAACACAGATGAGGGTCGAGGACCAGCACAGGTCATTCTCAAAGACAGCAGTTTTCATTTGAACAAAACAGAATGAAGTATTAGGTGTGAGCTGCCTGTTCTTTTTCATGTTGCTATATTTCTGCCTGCAATAAAACGTTTGCTGATGCTGTCAAAGACAAGAGGATGGAGTGCACCCTCAGTCAATTTGCAATGACATTGAACTGGGCAGGAGTGCTGGTCTGTTGGAGGTTAGGAACACTGTGTAGAGGGGTTGGAGAGGGTGGATCAATGGGTGAGGATAATGGTAAGAGGTTTATGAAGGCAAAGTAAGAGATCCTGTGCTTGGGTCACAGCAACCCCATGCAGCACTACAGGCTGAGGGCAACGTGGCTGGAACCTGCCTGGTGGAAAAAAACAACAACCCCATGCAGCACTACAGGCTGAGGGCAACGTGGCTGGAACCTGCCTGGTGGAAAAAGATCTAGGGGTGATGATTGACAGCAGCTGAACATGAGTCAGCATGTGCCCAGGCGGCCAAGAAGGCCAGTGCCATCCTGGCCTGAATCAGCAGTAGTGTGGCCAGCAGGAGCAGGGCAGTGACTGTGCCCCTGTACTCAGCACTTGTGAGGCTGAACATCAAGTCCTGTGATCAGTTCTGGGCCCCTCAGTTCAAGAAAGACACTGAGACGCTGGAGCAAGCCCAGAGGAGGGCAGTGAGCTGGTGAAGGGTCTGGAGCACAAGTCCTATGAGGCAACTGGGTTTCTTTAGCCTGGAATAAAAGACATTCGGTGGAAACCTTATTGCTCTGTACAATTACATGAAAGGTGATCATAGCAGAAAGATGTCAGCTTCTTCTCCCACACAGCCAGGGACAGGACTAAAAGAAATAGCCTCAAGCTGCACCAGAGGAGGTTTAGTTTGGACATCAGGAAGAATTTTTCCCTAAAAAACTGGTTAGGCATTGGAATGAACTGCCTAGAGAGGAGGTGGAGTCACCATCCCTGGAAGTGTTCAAGAAACGACTGGACACGGCACTTAGTGCTATGGTTTTGTTGATGTGGTGTTGGATCAAAGGTTGAACTCAATGATTTTGCAGGTCTTTTCCAACCTTAATATTTCTAAGTTTCTACATTCAGGATGTGGTTAAATGCACACTGCTAACCAGTGCAGTTTGCTTTATCGGTAACAGCTTTAATTGTAAAGAGCTAAGCTTGGGATACTTGGGCTTCACTGCTAGAAGTGCTCACATGCCTGCTGCCAGGCACCAGAAATAATTATAGAGAAACTTACAGCTCCTCATAGTTCCTACAAAAACCAATAGAACAAACAGACTACTTCTAAGGACCTAAAAGAAAACATAGTAATAGAATGAATTTTGTAAAAACACATCATATCAAATCAAATCAGTTTCTTTATACTCAGGGTAGCAGAGAGAAGAAGCAATACATGTCATATACCTTGGCTTATATAAGACTTTAACACTGCGTTGCATAGAAGTCCAGTAGCCAACTAAGGAATATTTAGATGGGGAAAAATGTAAATTCTAAAGTCATGGGAAAATTCTACTTGTGAATTCATTATCAGTGGCTCAGGTACACCCTGAAAAGGTACACTGAGTAATGTTCTACAAGGATCAGTCCTAAGGGAGTGATATTATCAGATATTACTTTCAATGATCCAGATGATCAAATACGAAATGTTCTGATTACATTTAAAGACACCAATAAGCAGATAGTGTAACTGTGAAATAGGAGCAAAGTTTAATGGAATTCTGACACACAGGGAAATTATATTAAAAAAGGAAAAGGTGCTGTTTAATAAGGGCGAATCTCAGACCATGAGCTTGGGTAAGAACCATTAACTGCACAAAAATAAGGAAGGGAACACAGGGCTGAGTTAGAGCTCTGTAGAAGTATATTTAGAATTGTTGTGAATCATAGCTTCAAGGATTGTGTAAATGCAAAGCCCATGCGATTAATCACACACAATGATTAATAAACTGTCATAGCTAACAGGATATTTCAAATAATCATTCTCCTTTCAGTGCTGACCTCTGCTGAAGTGCAGCAACACTGGGTGTTGAGCAATGAAATCCAAGAAAGACAGGCGGTACCTGGATGGCTTTCAGACATCAAGATTTCTCAGAAGAGCAATGAGAAGCAAGACAGGTCTGAAAACAGAAGAGGAAAGTTTGGGTGAGATGGAGTTCTATTGCTTGCTGCCTCATTACTTTCAGGATGAAAATTAAGGCTTCAAGTTTCAAACTATGAATGTTGAATCCTCTCACAGGAAAATGAAATTACTCATATGCCCCACAAAGACCTATCATGGCATTTAATGGCTTTTCTCACTTCCCAGAAACACTGCAAGTGACAGTGAAATGTCTTACAATATGACAAGGTTGCTTATCCCAGTTTTTTTCAATTCTCAACTAATTCCCTTTTTCATCCTCTGCCAAAAATATCAGCAACATTCTTTTACTTGACTTTCTAGCTTTAGAGTTTAGGAAACTCTTATTTCACATCTTTAAGCCTTGCACATCAACCACAACACCTAAAAGTGTCTTTTACGTGTTCTTTTGAATCCAGCACTTTGTGTCTCTGGGTCTTAGAAAGTATGACAGACACTGAAACTGTTGCCAGCCATGATGGTCCTTGGCTTCTGACTCAGCACCTGTTGAACGAGGTGTTCACTACTCAAAGTGCTTTTGTCAGTCCACACCTGAGCTCAAGCGCTGTGTCTGGATTGCATTCATTTCACACAACAGCCAATGCTGACTTCTTTGTCTTAAAGGAAGAAAGTCTAAGAGGCAGAGAACAAGTAAAAACTTCAGCTTCAGCTCCTTCATTCTAGTTGCTTTCATTTTGCCAACTCTATTCAATGTCCTGTGAAACCCCCAGAAATGTGAGAGAACTTTTTCAATCTGCAGAGCATACATAGCATAAATCCCACTTGCCTGGCGGGAAAGACAGGGAATGCATCCTGGTCCCTTGCTTGCAGTGCTACAGTTTCTAGCTAAATGTGTGCTCCTCAGAGGAGGCTGTCACAGCAGGGGTGTTTTCTAGGGCATGGTCACTGTGCTTACACCTGGTAAGTGTGGTATTCCTTTCCTGGCATGCAGAAGAGGCATTCGTAAACTGTGAAGTTTTCAATGCCTAGTGTTACCCAAACTACACCTGTTCTGGTGCCTTGGTCTCATGGGAGGTGTTCATGGCCCAGGTTTTCTTCCTCAGCTTAAGCAAGATGTGGGCTGAGAAGGGATGAGGCTAGCTTGATCTTGCCCAGTCATAGCATTGGCATCTAGCCTGTGCTTGCAGGGCCTGGGAGTGCTCCCAACATCCACCCTAGAGAAACAGCTCCTGAGACCTGAGTTTACCTAGAAATAAATCATAAGCCTGACAAGAAAATCTCTTTATGTAGACATTACTCTGAACATTCAAGTTTCAGACAGCAGTGAAATGCATGAAATTTCTATTCAGCTGCAATATGCTATGGAAAAAGTCTTAAATGCCTCAACAAATAAATGCCAATTAATACTGTCTTTTACTGCTGCTCTTCTATTTCCTGGGATGGATGAGGATTGATATCCCAGGGGGAGGGAAGGGAAAGAGAGAGTAAAAAGTGGGAAGTTTCCCACTGACAGTCTCAGTGTGACACTCTCCTGGTTGCTTTCTAGGAGAAAAAGCATAAGTTTTTATGGTTCATATAACAGCAATCTCTGCTCCAGATGAATGGTAAACACCTGTGTCCCCCGATAGCTTGTTCCATGCTACTTTTAACTTCTCAATAATGGTAAAATAAGTGTGGCCCATTCCTATTTTATATAGCTTCTTTGACAGTGCTTCAGCTATCCATCTCTCCATTTCCAGGGCTGTTTTCCCAGAGTGACCCATAACACCCCCAATTTTCTCCCTTCAAACAGCCATCAGCATGATAATTATTCAGCTAGAATTAGGAAATCACATCAAATCCTGTCACCAGTGGCTAGCCACTATGTCCTAACTTGTGTTTTCCCATGAAAGCAGTCTTTCTACAATGCTTACTTTTCCATGGTATTCAAAATAATTCAGGCTGCATTCTAAAGCTTTGGTTTTTCCCATTTCCTGATAGTTTCTTGGCCCAGGGATTTAAAGAAACTCTGATTTTGCCATGTGCAGCATATTCTACCCTGTGAAAAAAGTGGAATAGAGCCAGTACTTGGCATCTACTAAGCATCTGTATTCCAACTAACAATTACTTAGGATTAAGGGATGTTGAAAATATATCTTATAGAAGATGAAAATAATTACCAACTATTAATCATGTATTATGATTATGTATTATTCTTTCAGGTACTTAAAAGCTAATTGTATGCATTTTCCAGGGGATCTAAGGAGACTTGTGAAATATTTAAATTGCCTTATAACCCAGGATCAATTGAGAAATGTCCAAGTTTCTCACAGGCGAACTAATGCTTTACTGCAGCTCTTCTGTCTCTCTGCTCATGCTGTTACTTAAAACACAACCTGCACCTTGCAGCTCCCTAATTCACGATTTACTGCTGCATAGCATGGTAAACAAACTCTATCTATAGGACATTGTTGTGTAGTTACATTCCATGTCAGCGAACAGAAAAGAGTACCACTGTGGGATGCCACTGCTGGGGGAGGATCTCCTGCATCCACTTGTCAGTGGAGGGGTTTGTCAGGTGGGGCTACAGACCCCTCAGTTTCTACTTACTGCCTCATAGATATGTACCTGATGCTGTTGTGGTGAAAAAGGGTGCGTCAGGAGAGCTCTTCTTCCCCATCATATACGCTGAGAGGAACTCTTCTGCACACTGGCCATTTGTACCTTTCAAGTGATCTAGACAGGCAGTACCCTCTGGTTTCACATCGAAAGATCAATCATAATGTTCCTGGAAAATCAGTGATGAAGCTGAGTCTCTCTGGTTAGGCCTCCGGGTCTGGAAACATAATGTTTTTCTAAATTCAATATAATGAACCTAAGCATTACCATTTATAACTCTTAATAATCCATTCTAAATCTGAAGGCTTATTAAAATAACCATAACAAACTTGCCTGCAACTAGAACTGGTTGTATGTAATTTGAATTA
>VYZQ01054939.1:1400-23465 GCA_013400655.1 Mystacornis crossleyi | reverse complement strand
ACTCTGGTGCTGGGAAGGGCGATTGGGAGTTCCGAGTGGTAAAACGTGAAACCCACTGAGGGACGGAGACACTACTACCTGCTGGGCTGCCAGTGATTTCAGCAGATGGTATCAGGTCTCAAAAGAACTTAACTGGCCTATCATAGGCAATGCACATGTAACAAGGCCTTAGATAAAGCCAGCAAATACACGTTAACTTGATGACTTGATTTTGTACCTGTACTTTTGAAGTAAAATATAGCTAAGACAGTACGAAACCATTTGACAGAGCTGGTTTCGAGCCTCTTGGAGCCTGCAGTCCCTTGCTGGAGTGTTGCAGTGGGGTGCAACACTGGAGTAGTAGTACAAATTAATAAAAACATCTATGATGGATATTGTGGGCTGGCACAACCTGTACGTTCGCATGGAAAACTCCGTGCCGTCCCTGCTCTAGGAGTTGTAAGGGAAGGTCAGCCAATGTACCTAAAGCATTGTCATGATCTGTACAACATCCATGGAATCTATGTGCTCTACTTTAATGAAAGGCAATGAATTCAGAAAATTGTAATTTTGTTGGAGATAGTATAGTTTAGTTAATGAGTTATATCTATCAGTTTTAATGAGCACAAGGATTCTCCTGTTTCTTTCTATAGCACTGATCAGCAAAGCAAGTCCTTTGCTGTCAGTGGGGTTTTCTGAATTTTTAAGTTTTATTTCAAGGCTGCTATTTGAGTACCCAATGATAAGAAAAATAGTCATAGAAATGACTTTCTATTTGTGTGTTGTGCAGTCATTGGGTTTTCAAAAATCTCCATTGTCTGGTTTGAAACTGTTTTTTTTTTCCTACTTCAGGAGCTCCATAATATGTGTGCCCTCAGTGGTCAACCCAACTTAAAACCGATTAAAAAACCCCCCAAAACCCCCACCTGTCAGAGAAGCTAATTCTTTGTCTCTGACATATAATATGCCATCTAGGAAAAAGTAGCAAACACTAAGGCACAAACAAAAATACCTGCCCAAAAGAGGATAAAACCCTGACCTTGAAAGAATCCATGGGCTTGTACAGACCATATAGGAGAAATTATACTGAATCTAAAACTGGAATTAAGAGAACTTATTCATTGTAAAGTATTTGTAAGATTTGAAGCATAGACACCTTCAAGTGAGTCTGGGCACAAAGATGACATCAGATGAAAAAAGGAAATCCCACTCTGGAGAATGACTTCCAGAGATTCACTGGATTCATGCAGTTACTGTTCTCATACTGTGAACAGAGGCACAGAAGCTGCTTTTGTTGATTTATACAATGAGATTATAGAAGAGTGTAGATTATAGAAAGGGAGCAGACCCAGGAACCCACACAGTATTATTTGTTGACTATGATGCTGAAACAGGATTTCCTACAAATCCTTATTCAGTTCCACAGTTCCTTGAAGAGTTAGGCACAGGTTTACACATATCTTGCAATATTTGCTGGCTGCTTATGGGATAGGGTTGTTTGTAAAATTCCACAACCTAGTTGTGGGTCTATATGACAAGTAATATGCTGGTTTTTGTCATTCTCAGATTTCACGTTTGAGTTTACAAATTGTTTTCAAATTTGAAATTTGTTTCTGTAGTTGCTCTCATTTTAGAAAGTTACAAAAATAGGAGTATAAATTAATTAGCTGCACTGTTCTTAAATTTCAGTTTGTATGAAACCTTGAGGTTTGCAGTTAAACACTTGTGTAGGTCCATTCTTCTGGAAAGAAACAGATATGCCAGAAGGTTTCTTTGAACTGCTTATATATACGGAGAGCAAGCAGTCTACAGAAGCCAATAAAGTGGCACCCTATGTCTCCAAATTAGCAAGCAACTAGAGTTTGATTAAAATTGCTATTGGATTCAGTAAGTTAGAGGGTTCTTTCCTAGCACTATCTATAAAATTAATCAGCCACAAAATACCCCATGCAGATTGGCAAGCTCTTCATCCAAGAAGTTTTAGAACATAAGCCCAACTGGCACTTCAGATCCCCAGCATGCATGAGAACAATATGCTTCACAGCAGTCTGTGACAAACCAGCATGCATTTTAGCACTTCATTGCTCACTGAGGCTGTCACACGTGCAATAAATGCAGGTACATGTGGTGCTATTCCTGGCATGCTGCTTCGTTGCATGGATTGGTTATGGCATGCACTGTCACTCACTGTCCCTCCCCAGGCAGCTGCTTGTTCCTGGTTTCACATGTGCTATTTGGAGCTCAGCAGGGGATACAGCAAAGTTTGCTGTGAAAGCTTAAAGGCATCAGCACTGCAAGTACTCATTGTATTGCCTCTGGAGAACACTAAGGGAAATAATGTGATTATTCATTTGGATCTGAAGTTGTATGGTAAAACCTCAAAAGCTATGGCAGCACTGGCTAGAGGAGTTCCTCCATAACTCAGTATTCCAGTCGAGGCCTGGGTGGGAATTCAGTTCCTAGTCAGTGATCATATGAAAAGAAGGTACGTGTTTCTCTAGCTGCAAAAAGCCAGATCTCTTCAAAGCACTGTTCAGTATCTCATTAGTGCTTCTCACACTGGCATTCATTAACCTTCTTCTGATGAGCTGTACAAGCTCTGCAGAATGAGGGAGTCACACTCCTTGCAATTTACAGCTCCAGCTAAACAGTCTTTATAAGAATATTAAGTATCTCCATCCCAGGTTGATGCAGGCCAGAGGCCCAGGATCTTATTTCCTAACCTGTCATTTATTAACCATGAACTACTACCGATGCTAGATGGCTGAGAGATGGTAATTTATAGACTTTTATACTGGGTAGGCCTTTCTTTTGCCATACGGTGATGCTGGAGGAATTGGACAACTTTTTTAATCCAAGTCTTTGATAGGTTCAGGTTAGATTATTTCATGCTGACTTTCTGGAGTAACTATGTCTGCAAACCAACAAAATCCTACATTTCACTAGTTAGCCTATTCCCCAGGTACACAGGGAAATTCTATCCCAGAGTTGTCAAGGTCTGCTTTATAACCTTGGCAGTTTCTAATGTCCTCACACAATATGGCAATCCACAAAATGTCTTTCCGGGAGTTTTTGTGCTGCAGGTGCTCCTCTGGACATATTTGGGCATTCCTGCATTTGCTGGCTGCAGTCAGCAGGATCCCCCTGAGTCAGTCTGTGCACAGCCCTCTGGAGAGGGATCCACAGGGGATGTGACCTCAGTGAGACTGAGCAGTGCGGTGGGTAGGAATACGACTTGCTGCAGATCAGAATGGTATTACTGTAGGTCGAACCAGTTTATAATAAAATATTTTGAAATAGGTAAGGTAGAAGTGGGCACTGTTCTTTGCGTTGCCTTCTTTCTGATTGCTTGAGTCTAGGTGTTTTGCTCAGAGGATTCTGTAGTACAAGGTCAGTCCGTTCATTACTAGAAAGTAGCGTTTCTTTCTCCCCAGAGTTTAATTTCTAAGCCTCAGAGCTGCTGCATTGTAAGACAATAGACGGTTAGAATTGATTTTAGAAAGTTATTGTTCAAGATCATTGTTCAGTATGTTCCAAGGCTGCTACTTCATACTTTTTTATAATTACAGTCTCCACCAACTTATTTGTAATGTTTGGGTGATTTGAATTGAAGTATGTTATGGTTTTGTGTGTCGTTCTTTTTCCTATTTTTAGTTTCACAGTCCCCCAACAAAAGCAATTTCATCAGACAATTTAATTGAGAAACCAGTTATAGTAGATAAATAAGTCTTAGGCTGAATGTCCTGTAAGTATAGAGTGTAATCATTTATCTAAATAGTACTGCACGTTTTTGACTTGAAACAATTTGTCCCTCATAGTTAGTTTATAAGGTTTGGTTGTGTTCGGGCCTCAAATGGGTTTCAGCAGTGTTGGGAAGAGGAAGGAGTTCAGCACTGTGCAAGTCTGCGGCCTGTACTTGGTAACTTCCAGCAAGATATATCATTATCCTCAAGAATTTGTGATTAAAAATTACTCCTCCTCTTTTCAGTTCGGTCAGCAGAACACTGAATCTAATTTTATACCAGTGCTGACCTAATTTTAGGAAACCGAGTTCCTGTGGGTCCTGTGTTTCTCCCTAGCCTATTTTCTGCGAACCCCTCTTACAAGGGAATATGAGGCTTGTCTTGGAGTCTAGAAATCTTGACCAAAGGCAACATTTAGTGCTATTTTCATGTAAGCACTTGTTGCTTGCATGAGCTGTACCCTGCTGTAGCCTTTCTTTTAAGGCTTTCTTCAGTTAGCAGTTATTCTGATTTATTGCTGCTTGTGGACACAGTAAAAGATGGAGCACAAAGGGAAATCAAATTACCTGAATTCTTTTCAACCCAATATGTTTCTCAATCACACTTGTTTCAAATGCTAGTATTCAAGTCTGCTTGATATGTCTCATTATGATGTGAAAGCTTAGGCCTATAAATAATAAATTAAATGTATCATAGCTTACCAAACAAACAGTTTCTAGCAGAAGAGCAAGTGATTCCACTCACTTAAGATACTTAGTTATTGCACAAGCATTCATACAAAGCAGGGGAGGGCATTAGCCTGAACCATCTCCCTTGGATTACAGACAATCCCTTCGTTTTTTAAAATAGTGATGACTCTTAACAGAAATGCCTGGAGAACAGAGTGAGCCAAAAGAAAGTGCTCCTTTTAGGGAAGCTAAGCACGCCGTGCCCACTTCCCTTTGACACAGCAAAATGCCATTGTTTGGTTATTGCTTACACACTTTTCCTGTTTTTATGTACCTGAGTTGTCACCGTTGAATAGTATCTATTGTGTGACAAGCTGTGGATATGGGATGATGAAGTGGTGGTTTTCTGGAAAGGAGCAGAATTAATCTTCGGAATTCCCCATCCCTTATAAAAGGCCTTCTGACTATTTGAAGACTGACAAGTGTGAACATTGTTAAAATTCATGTGGCTTGGAAAAAAGCCCTATTGGATTGTCCATTTAAGCACATTTTTAGGCTGGAAGCTTTTACACCAGTTACAAATATATTGATTTTTAAAAAGAAATTATTGACCTTTAAAACCCTGGAGTCAGCTGCTGCCTGGCCTGTTGGAGACATCTGGTTATTTGTATTCACAGAGGCCAAGGTAAGAGCTGGCAGTTTGGAGTCAGCCCCTGGGCAGTGACCAGAACCGAGGGGTGGGTGATGAAAGCACAGGATTTACACGAAGTATAGTTAAACAAGACTCTCTCCAGAAGGCTGAGATACCACTTACAGGACATCCGTCTATATCCTAGAGTGGGGACCCTAAACTTAATTTCCTTACTACTTTTACCCTGTTTCTGAGACAATTCCCATACCATCTGTGATTTAGAAAAGTTTGTTTATTCTTCTCTTCTGTGCCTGTCCTGCTTGTGCTGTCATAACAGTAAAAACATTTTAGCAATATTAGGCTCTACTTTCTAAGCAGTTTAGCACTCACAGACATGTGTGATTTTAGGTTTCTTAATGAGGGTTATATGTATGTTACACTAATTTTCATATTTACCAGAGGATGACTAGGCTATTTCTGCTGTGTCTTGTATTTACATTTTCGCCTCGGAAAATAAATTATTTCCTAAGTTCAGGCAGAGGAACAATTTTGTGGCTGTCAAAACATATCAAGAAACATCGTATGAATGGGATATTAGTCACTGTGAATTTACAGTACTTTTATTTGAAGATAAAAACAATGCTGTTATTTAGTGACTACACATTGATGATAAATTAAATAATACAAATTAGGTTGCTTTTCTGTTGATTTTTCTCCTGGTTTTCCTTACTTGAAATGCTCAGGTAGTATCAGAGATGTTTTCAGCCCCAGCCAGGTTAACAGGCATAGAAATCTTGGCTCTGGCAATCCAAGATGTTCAGTGAAAAGAAGTTGTAATGATTTAGGATGACTCTGAGTCACAACAGGTGAAAATCAAATACCCACTAAGTTCTACACCTTTCCACTTTTATGCTAGTGAAATACTATCACCCACATTTCTTCTCTTCAGTATTTCTTTCTTCAGTAGACTACAGTTCTGTACTACTTCAGTATTTTTAAGGAGATGTTTGCACCATGTTCCTTGTGTTTCAGTAGTCGTTCCGAGGCCTTTTCTTTTTGTGCCTCACAAAAATCACTGTTCCATACCTCCACCATCTACAATAATCTGTTCCTTCTGGATGGACACCCTTATGCACTGGCAATGGGAAAATAAAATGCAGTGTGGCTTCTGCCTTCTTGACAATTTATGGGTGCTGAACTGTCCAGCAGAAGGATCAGAATTCATGATCCCTATCCCACTGTCACAGAGAAAATCCATTTGTCCTGCAGTGCTTCAGAATGTTACTGACAGGACCATGAGAGATGTTGAATTGATTTTGTAGTGTGAAATAAACGAATGTCAGAGTGGCAACCGTGTTTTGCTGTGGTATCTGGTCTCTAACAGCATCAGCCCCATCCCTACCCCTGCTCACCTCCAGCAGGCATTATCCCTGCTTCCACTGCACAAGGACTGTGAGCTGAAGCGGCAGATATCTTGTCAGAAGGTTTAGATCTAAAGGTGTGTGTTCCAGTTCCTGCCCACAGCAACAGAGCATCGGACAGCTCTGGCTGTAATGGAGGGGACATCTCTGACATCACCTAAATGTTCTATTTGGAACTTTCGTTCCATTTGTGTCCAGGTCTGGGCTCCTCACTACAAGAAGGACATTGAGCTGCTGGAGTGTATCCAGGGGAGGGGAAGGGAGCTGGCAAGGGGTCTGGAGCACAAGTCCTGTGAGAGGCAGCTGAGGGAGCTGGGGTTGTTTAGCCTGGAGAAAAGGAGGCTCAGGGGAGACCTTATCGCTCTGTACAACCGCCTGAAAGGAGGCTGTAGGTGGGGGGAGGGGTCAGTCTCTTCTCCCAGACAACCAGTGACAGGGTGAGGGGAAATATCCTCAAGCTACACCAGGGCAATTTGGAAGAATTTCTTCACTGAAAGAAGTTCAGGCATTGAAACGGCCTGCCCAGGGGAGTGGTGGAGCCACTATCCCTGGAAGCGTTGAAGAAATGCCTGAATGTGGCACTCAGTGCCGTGGTTTATTTCACAAGGTAGTGTTCAGCCAAAGGTTGGACTTGATGGCCTTGGAGGTCTTTTCCAACCTTAATGATTCTGTGACTAATATCTGTTTTCTTTTTCTTTTGTGTTCATTTGTATCTTAATCCTTATTTCTTTATTGACTGATCCCTAAATCCTCTCTAAACGTCAGAAATGTTGAGAGTAATGAGGGAGAAAATACCTTTTTCTTTTCTTTTTCCCTTTTCCTTTCCTTATTTCTTTCCTTCATTTTCCAGTGTGCTCTACTGCTCCCTTTCTGCCTCAGTTGTGTTCATTTTATTCATTAGCAGAAGCAATCCTGCAAACCGATTTTTCAGGCAGCTGTAGGGAATGCTGAGGGAACTGAGGAGTTTCCTCTGTAAATCCTACTATAATGCTGCACAGGGTTGTCTCTTTTTGTCCTGTTCTTTCCTACTGTGTAGAAGCCATCCCTCCATTTTTTTTTACTCTTTTATGTTATGTATGCATTTGGCTCCAGACGACTTTATATGTTCCCTTTGCAAGAAATTGCACAGAGAGTTAGCATTTACATTTACCTTTTGAGGTGCAGCACTGGTAATCTTTTGATTAATGTCAAACCCAACAGTTATGCATCTTTCCCTGTTAAGTTGTCCAAGAAACAATGCTGAGGAAAAAGTACATCATTTGGGCAGGAAACCCCCAAAATTAGTAGTGTGATGTGGTTGCAATTTTCCTGTGACTTCTGAAATTGTAAATTTTGGGGGGGTTTTATAGCAAGTGGTAGAAGCGCCTGTCATCTCTGTTGAATTCTAGCTCAGGTCCTCTTACCAGTTTCCCTTTCTTTTTAAAGTTTCTCTTAGCTTTCTGTGAGAAAGGCATTTTGAGATTAAATTGCTGTGTTTAGACAGGATGAATATGTTGCAAGGTAGGGGGCTCATGGTTAGCTGGCTTGAAGAGACAGGAACGATGCCACTCTGTTGTGATCAGCAGCTGTAAGGTCTTGCACTTGCAGCTGGTATTATCATTTTTGAGATCTGAAACTATTTTTATAATAATGGACTTACCTATGTAAGATGCTAGGTTTGACACAGGTAAAATTGGATGAAATGACAGGGTTGCTGTGTTGTGCTGGAAGTCAGACTCATTCAGTGGTCCCATTTTACTTTAATATTTATGGATCTTTCTGCTAGTTTTGGTTTTTTCTTTTTTTTAAAATCAAATATCAAACTTCATTGCAAGCACAAAAATCCAACTTAATTATTTTTAGCTCCTGAGGTTTCAAACCCATTAAACAGCAGAGAGGCTCAGTAATTGTTTTATTACAAAAACTGGAAGTGTAATAATACTAGTGGCAACAGAGGACAGTGAACAAAACAATGAGAGAAATGTAAAGGCTAAATAGAATTATTAAAGCTGTTTCACATGTGATAGACACCAATGTAAGGTTAATATTTCAAACCACAGACAGCAGGTTTATTAGCTCTTTCTTTCATTTCCCTTGTGAAGAAACTAGTTGTAGCAATATTTGGCTTTCTTAGAAGTGTAAGGCTTTCTGTATTGCCTCCTTTCCTCTCAAATCAGTTACCAGCCATAAAGAAGTTAACAACTGGAACAGACTAGGTGCTTTCTGCAGTTCCTGCTAGCACACAGGTTGTCTATTTTAGTTCTGTCCTGGCTCAATTCTCTTCTACTTTGCAGTAGATGGGATATGCACAGTTACAGGTGGCTCCTGGCAGGGTGTGGCATTGTCCTGCTACGCACACCCCGGTGGTGCCCCAAGAGGGAAGCCTGAACCATGTTCTGGCACGGCAGGGGCCTGTGTGTTTCATGACCTGAACTGTGTCCTGGAGTTTTATGGGATGGTTTCTTGTTTGCTATATATTCAGTGTATTAGATGTGACACAGTAGTGATTGTAAAGTTGTGAGGATATGGTTGTAAGCAGGCAGAGTTTATAGGTGTTTAGGAACTGAAGAAAGGCTACTCTGCTCAAAGCTTCCATGTTCTTTTCTATTTATATGAGGATGCCTATTTAAATTTATTATTTTCCTAGAACCCTGCCTCAAAGATGACCAAATGTGATTTGTAAAGCTGTGGCTGCATTTCTGTTTTGAGGGTGGTTTTTGGCTTCCTTAGGATCTGGAACTTTTATGGTGTCATACATGCACATGTATGTGTATACAGCACACAGTTTCATAGGATTTTTGAGTGTTTTATCTTTTTGAGTTTCATGAGAGAATTTCTAATGTTTACAGCTTAGGAAAAATCTTGAGCCTTTTCATTGTAAAAGTTGGAAAGAAGTCTTTAACAGAGAGTTATTTATCTCATTTTCTGTTACCACCACACACTTTTTTGTGCTCTTGTACATATTGATGTATTGATCTTGGCCCATAAAGCTCCAGAGCCTCTACAACATGCAAAATCATTGCTACATGATTTCGAGTACCGTGTGGCTCCAGGCTCCAAGCTTCCTTATAAATCAACAATTTACTTGGCTTTTACTCTGGTTGCTTCACCATGTGGATCATGGTATTTTCCCCTGTGTACCCTACAGATCACTTGGATGATGCGTGTTTTGCTAAACGTTACTCAACATTGCCAGTGCCCTGAGGAATAAGAACATTCTTCTCAAACACACATCTTTAACATGAAAAGGCTGGGAAAGAGACAAGGAGAAACAGGAAGGAAAAGCCATATAGACCTTGCTGAGCATAACTGAAATTCATATCATGTCTAACATCCATTTCAGATGTGTCATTCAGGAGAACCGCTCTAGAGAATGTGTTCTCTGCTCTCAGAAATGTTTCTCTTTGGACAGTTAGTTGATTTGCACAGATTGTTTTTAACACAGCATCCCTAAACTAGCCAGCAGCTCAGTCATGAAATTGCCTCAAAACCTAAAGAGAATATGTCTAGCATACTTAGCGTCCTTGTAATTTTTGAAATTTGAATTACAATCAAAGGAACACAAACAAGCAAGGTGATATTCAGTGAAAAGACTTTTGACATGTTAATGAAATGAATGAGAAGAAAAGAAGTATTTTTCTGTTGGTTCAGTTTTGAAAGATCAGTTTTCAAAAATCCAAATTGTTTGACAAAGCTTGACTACGGGAAAAGCTACTTTGTGATGAACACAGTATTGTTTTTATTTTGTTTGAGCAATAAAGAACTAAAACGGTACCTTAATCTGCATCATCTGTGTTTTATTTTAGAGAAAATACAGACCACTGTTTGGATTAAGTAAATACAGAAATAATACAGATTTTAATGGAAAAACAATTAGTCCTAACAAAATAATTAAACAGAATCCTGAAATTCCCGATTTTATTTTAAAGAAGAATCTGTTCAAATTCAGTGGTAATTGAAATTGGACATATTACCTTGTATTTATATTAGATTCTGACACTCTTTCCACACATATATACTGAGATACACTTCACATCTGTTACACTACTAGTTTCAGTTGGGTGTACTCTTCACTGGTGTAGGCGGTCAAAGGTTTAAATTCTATTGGACTGAAAATGCTAGAAGAGTGGGTAAAGTTTTTTGAAAAATGCAAGAATTGAAGGGAAAGAAAACAAGAGTTTCTTATCCAACAAGTACATTCATTGCTAACTTACAGTGTGTTTGAAAGATACCAGGAAACAGTTTTTCACCAAGAAGGTGGTTGGGCAGTGGAACAGGCTGCCTAGGGCAGTGTCACAGCACCAAGGCTGGCTGAGTTCAAGAAGTGTTTGGACAACTCTCAGGCACAGAGTGTGTCTCTTGGGGATGGTGCTGTGCAGGGCCAGGAGTTGGACTCAATGATCCTGATGGGTGCCTTCCAATCTAGCACATTCTACAATCTTATAATTCTAAGACTTCTTTACTTTAATTAAAGAAAAATGCTCTCATCGAAAGGTAATGCCTAATCAGGAGGGTTGGATGTCTCTTTTGCATCACATACGTGCCTTACTTTAACCCCGATAAACATCCTCAGTCTTAGACTAAGATTAGATTTGATCTTACTTGATGAGAGCATGTTACAAGAAGGTCCTGGAAAGCAATATAGCAAGTGTGCAAAACGTCCCCTGTTCTAAAAATAGGGCCTGTGTAAATTCAACTTGAAATACCATCTTAATGATGATTAATAGAACTGTTGAAAATGTTACCTGTAGGTACAGTTGGCTTACCTTATAACAAAGTACTATGCAGTGGGGAGGAGGTAATCTTGACTCTGTTCAGGATGCAGGGAACAGATCTACAGCTGCTGGAGCTAGAGTGACATTAACCCAGAACTATGAAAGTGGCTAAGTGTGTTTCAGAGGAGATGAAGCTTTATCCATTTTTGCAGGCTGCTGTGTAGAATATGGTTTATTAAGTAGTTGGGATGGATTTGATGCCTTTCTAGAGGTTGTTATCAAGAGTTTTTTGTTCCTGATGTGTAAAACGTTGTTGATTTGTTTAGAACTCTTCATTTTGGGTGGACCTTTATGTTCAAATGAAACACCGAGAAATACCAGAGAACTGAAGTGTGAAGCACCTTCTATTTAAGCTGATTTTTTGAGGGGAAGACCTTGGCTGAAAGTTTTTCTTTTCTAAATGAAGTCAGTTATAAGACTGAATGCACTTAACTAACCACAGCAAAATTCTGCCTCTCCTGAATTCAGTTTCTGGAGGTGAAATGCCAAGAGGGATGTGAAACTTGGAGCTGAGGGGATCCCTGGCCACCCATCAGAACAGCTGCCTGTTCAGCTGGTTTGTGGCTGGTTTGATCTTCTAGGCCCAAGCAGATCTCCAGAGTTGAGCGTGTGTCTGTCCTAGGGATGTTTCCTCCCAGTTCCAGGGTACCAGCTGTGCATCTTATTGCTCCCTGAACCTGTTTCATTGATAGTGGACTCTCCGTTTGGACTAAAATAGGTAGGACAGTAGGTAGCATTGTGCTAATTTTCCTCATGTTGTCCTCCCAGCTCACCAGTAAATGAATGGCCCAAGAGCCTGATCAAAGAGAAATAACACTGGAAGTGTTTGTTTATTTTAGTGAAAATATTATGCCAGAAATGAAGCTTCACAGAAAGACCAGTGATAGCCCCATGCCACTCTTACAAGTCTTGCCACCTGGACCACAGCCAGACCATTTTTCTGTCAGTGATACTAAATGCCATACGTTTCCTTAATAATTCATGTTGCAACAAAAAAAGACTCAAGTTAAAGCATGTGTTTCTGCTTTAGAAACAGCTCCTTGCACGTGTGCTGACTTTGCAGCTGCTTCCTGCAGTCTTTGACTTCTGTAATTAGAACAACTGGCCAGCCCAGTTAATGGTGTTAAACCGACTGGTCTAGAATGTCATTTATCTCAAGGGTTTAATTTGCTGAGTACAGGGCAGCACAATACAAGGTTTGCATGTGTGATGGATGTAGCTTGGGGTTTTTTTTTAGCTCTTGTTGCTAAGTTACAATAAACTGTTATCACAGTAAATTGTCTGCATTTAAATGGACTAAGATTCCACCTGAAAGAAGCCACCCAGATGAAAACTGGTAATATACTGATGTCTCAGAAGAAATGAAAATAACACAGAAAAGCCCAACTTGTGAACACGATAATTTTGTATTCTAGACATTAGCCAGACAGGCTCAAAAATAGCTGCTCAGACCCCAGAGACTAGGACATGAGCTTCACTAGCAAGTGACTAAGAGGTGGTGTACAATAAATAGGTACTAATTTAAAATAAGTTGTATGAATATTATCAACTGTTAAAAGAATCAAAATGATCTGTTGTCTGAATTGTACTTTAGAATTATTTTCCCTGGAAATAATCGGATATCCTTGCAGTCAGGCACCATATCTAAATGTTAAGAAAAAGAAGTAAAAAAAAAAAATATGTATTAAAGTCTCTGCACTTGCCCAAATGACTAGAAATTATCTTAAAACATAATGTTGGTAAATGCTTTCCATTTTTATAACTCGAAAATTGTGCACCATATTCTGGTGAAAATGATGTAGAATCCATGCTGACACATCAAAATGTTGTCCTACCTCTTCCCAAATCTCTGTACTAAATTCCTGAAAACTGTCTGAAAGAAAAATCTTTTTTTCCCCCCTAATTTTCTTTTAAAGAGTGCATGGAGGGGGCAGTAGCTAAGGGGAATGTGTTTACTTGTGTCATGTTTGAGTTAATTCCAAAATATTCATGCTGGGTCAACAGCTTGTGGGTCTTGGTGGCTGCTGGGAAGCTGAGTGGTGTTTTTTTGTTAAATGCTGATACCTGTTTGGTCACCTGCATGGGTGTGATCAATGTGGGACCTGTCATCTTCCTTGAGCAGAGAGTTCTTTTCATGGCAGTAATGTCAGGGCAGTTTTTTGTGGTTTAAAAGTCAACTCTTAATAAACCTATTGGCAGTACACAGAAGGTCTGAACAAATAGAATGTGTAGGATATTGCAGAAAAATACCATATAATGTATAAGAAACCCAGATAAATTCAGTTACAGTTGTGATACTTTCCACACTACAGAAAACCTGTAAATCAAACCAAATATATTCCACTGCAGTTACACCATTAAAGATCCAAAGGTAAGACTGTGGGATTCTGCAGTGTGCACCAGCTGGTCTGATACTCTGTTTATAGATCTAAAAAAGCATGATTCTTTTAAAGCAGGGTTAATTTTAAAGGTGTCACCCTCCGAAGAAAGCCATTTGGTAAAAAGCATCGGATTGACAGAAATGAAGTTGTAGACATTCAGTGAAAGATTTCCATTAAAATCACAACTAAAAACTGTCAATCAGCCCCAGCAGAAACCTGCTTAGATAACTCTGCTAGAAATACTGTACCTCCTTGAAAATGGAAGAAGAATATTTTGCCCGGATTTCAAAATAGGGAGAAGCAGCTTCCCCCTTTACTTTAAATTGCTGTGCCAGAGACATTTACTGTCCTTGCAAAAACCCTCCTGCAACGCTGAGTTTTTGATTCACAGCAGAAAAAGCAGAGAGGAATGCAGACAGAATATGTAGTGCAGCACTGCCTGTGCTTCAGCAGACTTGTTCTGGTGCTTTCAGTGAGCACTACTTTTGAAAAGCCTGAAAATGGATCGTACCTATATGAGAGCCCCTCAGAGAGAGGGGGAATGACAGGGAAGCGTTTCTGTGGACCGTGGAATTTCAACTCGTTAAAGTGATGAAACAACTGCTGTGGGAATGAATCCACACGGAGTCCATGACAGACGCCTGGTACGCTCCATTCCCAGCAGCACAGCACAAAAGGCTCATCATTTAGCAATACTGAGAAGCTACTTGTATCCACGGGAGCAGGTGGTAGTGCAGCTGCGAAAGTTGCATTAAGGGAGAAAATGCAGTGGCTAGGTTATATTTTGACCTGCCGTCTCTCCCCCCGGGGGTAGCTGGGAGGTACACACAGGGTTAACACCAGAAAGACACACTGATGGCATGTAATGCCAGGTGTTCAGACACCCTCCGAATTAGTGCCACTGCCAGCTTTTGTGCACAGCTTGGCACCCTCGAAGCGTTGGGTGGCTGCAGGGTAAAAAAGACACTTAAATCTCTTACCTTGGTCTAGTCCAGTGTAGCTTTTTGGTTGTTCTCCGTCCACTATCAGAAAAAGAGAAATTAATGCCAGATTCCAGTGAGTCATCCTAAATGACAGAGTAGGCTCGCTCCTCGCCCCGGCTGCTGGCTGCCTCCGCTGTGTGACAGCTGCCGGCTGGCTGGGGAGCGAGCGTGTCCCATTCTGCAGCCTGCGGCAGGGGGAGAGGGGGAGGCAGCGCCGGGGAGAGGAGGTGGGAGACAGAGCCGGAGAGAAGGACCAAAAGAGGGAGAGGAGAGAGGCAGAGGCAGGAATATACCATGTGGCTGCGTGCTCCCCTTCCCCGCCTGGTGCTCAGCCTCCCAGCGCGCTGCCGAAAAGTTACTTTTTAATATGTGAGGCACTCTCCGATTTTAGAGCCTCCCTGCTCCTGTCTTCTCTTTAGTGTGTGCTCGGGGGAACTTCTCGGCATTTTGGCAATTCCATTATCATCACTCTTCTTCGGACGCTGGTGTGGACGCTCTACACAGAATATGTTCAGTAAAGGAAGTCTCTCTGTGGCTGTGTGAAAAGCAGCACTTGGCTCCTGGCAGCAATTTTATAGGCTGTTTATCTGGGAGTGGGAAACCAAGGGCAAGGGCTGTAATTCTGTCATCATCAGAGGGAAAAAAATAATGGGGAAAGATGCTGGGAGCCACAAGATTGCACAGAAGATAAGTTGGGGAGAGAAACATTTCCTGGTCACTCGTAATGGAACAAGGTTGGGATAATTTCTGAGTCTCTGGTTTATCATCTCAGAACATGTCTCTGCAGAGCGGAAACTGGTGCCAGAGACAGAACTCCTCCTGGGGATTCCCAAAATAATTTTTAAGAGGACAAAGGAAGCTGTTGGAGTGGGTAACATTGCGTTAAATGGCAAAGAGTTCTCTGGGCACATACTGCTATTTTCTAATAATCCTAAGTCTCCAAAGTATGGTTTAATCATTTCATTACACTCGCACCCATTGTATACATAAATTTATTTATACAAATATTTTCTTAGGAAACTAATACAGCACAGCTTCAGATAAGTTGTTGAGGGCTGCAAATACTTTAGTGTCACTAGGAAAGTGTAAGAAATGTTTAGGTTCTCACTCTTTGCTAAATAGTTTGCTAAATCTGAAAGGCTTTTGTGGGCTTTTGAAAGGCCTTTATTAAATTATTAGTAGTATTATCTCTGTGTCAAGCTACGCTCAGATGCTCTGAATGTTTGTCAAGTTTATCTGTGTCTAAAAGGGGTGGTGGGTGTTTCATAGTTGATATTCCTGCAATATGACTGTGTGTAGATGATCTTAATCCTGACTAATTGGCACAAAATTCCCCCCAAAAAACTAGGAGAAGAATTACAGCAAAAGGTGGAAGAGCTAAGATGGGTATAAATTCTTGCTTAGAAAACTGAATGTAGGATAATTTCGCAACCCCTCCTCATGATTGCACCAGTTAAATATCCATTAGGTGTTCTGCCTGTGTTTTCCTCTGCAGAGTACAAAATGATTGGGTTTTTTATTCTGCTCTTATTGGATAAGGATGGTCCTGTGAGAATGAGATATGAGTTCTTCAGATCTTTTTTTAACATTTGATTTCATTATATATATAATTCTGACTCTGCTGAAGGTACTAGGGATTTACTGGACTCTAATTCATAATGAAGCAGAACAGCAGCCCATATCCAAGAGCTTAGGAAACCTTTCCTTAGGCTGATAGCAGCCAAAATCTTACTTTGGGGGTTTTTTCCCCCTAAAAATTTTAACCAACATGGCAACCTTTTTTTAACCCCATTAATTTCCACATCTAACACTGCATGTGTGGTGGCATGAATAGAAAATACCTGTGAGCCATGTGCTGCTGTAGAGTATAAGGAGATTTCTCCTTCAGCCTGTGAGTGAACATGAAGTATATCCACAAGAGTGTTTAATCTCAACTCTCTGCAGACTTAAATTCATCAGAAGAAATAATCTTTGGTACTGCTGGGTACATGGGCCATGGAGGAGTCCATCATTAGGGATAATCAGCTGTGTTTAAGATGTCTATCCAGGGTTCATGCAGGTCTCTTAGAAGTCAACCAGAATTGTAAGTGAATTCAAGGTGTAACAGACCTCAAGTGAAAAATGGTTGGATAGGAGAAGATTTTGTGCCACGGAGGACACCTGCTGTAACAAAGACTGTGCTTCAGGTGCTCTATGTACTACTGGAATTGTCCCTTAAGATCCTGCACCACTGGGAATATTCCGAGGAGAGAGGCAATGCAGGGACAGGTATCAATGACAGAGACTATAACCAAATTCTGAAACACATTTCTCTGAGGTGACAGATGGCAGTGGCTGAAGCTGGGTGTCCTCCACAGCAGGATAGGAGTGAGTAGAGCAACTACAATGACTGTGACTGCCATTCAGAGAACCATAGACTTGGGAACTCATTCTTTAGCACAGTTCTTTCTACCTTTCACATTGATAGAAATGTCACTAAATCACCAACACATGTTCATATCAGTAATATAAAAGTGAACATGAAAACATTTAAAAATAGCAAGGACTCCCTTGAAATCTTTCTTTCTTATAGCATTGTCTGTTAAATTCCTGAGGGCATGCTTTTTTAGAGTCTCNATTAACAGATCATAGCCCAAAGGGAGGAGGCAGGGAACATTGCTAAAAATGGTAACAATACCAGGTAACCCAGGACAATTAGTTCTTTGCAAATTCCATTCTCCATTGAAGTTTGACCCAATGCAAGAGGTTAGGGAAGAATAGACCCAGTTTGGCTGGGAGGGTTGCTGCTATTTTTTGTCAATGACTGTTTTTGTCAGAGTACATATGGAGTAAATTCCAATTCCGGTTACAGTTGTACAGCTACATATTACAAGAGCTGCATGAGTAAAACTCTCTTAGATGTCTATTTATTTCATTACCCGTGGTTGGTTTTTTTTTTTTTTTTTTTTTTTTTTTTTGTAGAAGCTCTAGATGATGACAGGAACTTTATTTTCTGGAGAGTTTGATTGACAACCTTCTTCAGACCTGATAGTGAGGATTTGCATGCTCTAGAGTAGTCCCCAGGTTACTTATTGCCAAAATAATTGGGAGTCTTTGCTGCAGAGATAACGAGCAGGTCAAGAATAGAACTGTAAATCAGAATTTGGCAGTGTTGCATACAAAAACTCATAGTGCGACTATACTTGTCTGTAGCTGCCATAAAGCCCAGGTTGCCTGAGGAAGCTGTGACATCTGTACCATCACAGTACTCAAAACCACCTCAGACAAATGCAAGAACATAAGAGGGCATCCAGGAAAAAAAAAAGAAAAAGTATTTTTACTTGGAATATGGCTGCTGTGATTTTCTTTTATTCCGTGTGCTAAATAGTCACTGAATATACAAATGGAATGGGCTCAAATCTGGTCCTTTTCCTTGACTTGTCATTGAATGCAACAAAATGGACTTGATGATCTCAAAGGTCTTTTCCAACCTAGTTAATTACGTGATTCTGTGAAAATCACTTAATTGCAGAATCATACTTTGGACTGGTTTTATCTGTTGAGTGGCTGGGCACCTTCCAAGAAATGACCAAAGTCTCTGGAAAGCAGTGCTTTTCCTGAGTTCTTCTGAGGCAATATAACCCATGTACTTATTTCTTAGCCTTCCATTTCTGAATTTTATCCCTCCACACCTCTTCACCTTTTGTTGCAAATAAAGAGAGAACAAAGCATTTTTTCATTATTATTTTGCCTTTTTCTTCCACAGACATTTGCTTCTGTGTTTAGTCACAGTTAAGACTCCACACAACTCAAAATTTTGCACTTCAATTTAGGTGCTGAAAATTTTGTTATTTTAAACTCCAATAACAAATTCCAAGCATTAGACCTGCTATATCTTCTCTCTCAAGCATTATTTTGAGGTTAAAGTAATGGAATTTGAGTTCTGGAAAGTAAAATAGAGTTGAGAGAAACTTTAACCTTGACTGTTAAGGGCAAACCGACTCCAGTGGTGATCTGCTACTTACAGAAATCATTGACTTAAAAAGTACAGTTACAGAATGCAAAACCACTACAAAAGTTGGATCTTTTCTTTCTTCAGTTTGCAGCCCAAAGTATTACATTTGATATTAGAAATGTATTTATATTCAAAAATCTGAACTCACTGTAATACCAGTGGGTTGTTTTTGAATGGCAGTTATTATGTCCATATGTCTATAAATATGAAAAATTATGTTTTAAAAACCAATTAAGTAAATTGTATGAATAATTACTTTGACTGAAAGGGTAGCTGCACACAACTGCCATTAGCTGTGTGTAGATATTTGTGTTTCTGTTTACTTTTCAAATGTGAAGAACCGCACGTGTAAAAACTCCACACAGGAGGCAGAACACAAGACCATGTTAAAAAAGAAAGGAGTTTTTGTCTATAGATAAATAAGCAGTAATATTAATTGGGAAGAATGTCTCATGATTGCTGAAGCTGGTGGAAAAGCTGAAAATTGGACTTTTTTCCCCCCCCATTACATTTTGTGAAAAGATGAAGATTTTTTACAACTACCATTTGGAAAACAGGCACTGAGTTGAATTGATTTCATTCCTATACCACAATGCAGTTCAGCTTATATTTTTTGGGGTTTTGTCTGCAATCTCTGAATGCTCCAAGGGTATGGATTTCTGAGTTGCTGTCTTCATCCTATTGCAGCAGTTTAGTATTTTTGTTATTAGGAGGTTTGGAGTTGGTTGTTTTCTTTCCCTGATGTCTAATGCAATGCCTCATCTAATGCAATGCAAAGTAGTCCAAACAAAATACCTTGATCATCTGTTTGTCCTCATCATGGGTGAGGGGAGTTGATTAATTCTTTTCTGTTCCTGCAGCAGCTTTTTAAGCAATTGTTGTGTCTGCCCACATCTCGGCTTCTGAGGTGGGCAACCCATCTCTGAAAACATTTGGCTCTCACTCTGCTCTCACATGAGAGGATACTTCAGAAAACAGAGGGATGCTCCTTCCTACAGAGAATTCAAGCGAACTTAATTCTGCAGTGCTCTACCAGTGACTCAATATCCCTGAGCATCAAGGAGATGATCTCAGGTTTCTAAAGCAATACCCTTGACATATAATGTGCACTACCTGACTTCACTACAAGGATGCTGAGCCCTTGAAAACAGATTTTATAAAATGTTTTTAATAGCGTAGCTGAGTTCAGTTACAGTTTCCATTGTGAAACAGTATTTTGGTGTCTAAAGAATTGCTGAAAAAAGATTGCTTTGGTCGTTTTTAAGGACTTGAGCCTTAATTTTATTTTTTCTTTCCTATTAAATTGGGGAAAAAAAGTATTTGGGGCATTGGTACTTTTAGAAGACTTTTGTGGTTTAATTAATATGTGGTTATAAACCCCAAACTCTCAACTTTTACCTGGAATTGAGAAAGATGCAAATCTCTAAGGCTGAAAATTCTTTAACAAAATATTTTTTACACTGAAAAATTAACAGTCCATTCAAATGCTAGACTAGCACTTCTTTCTTCCTGCTTTCTCACCAGAAATGTGCCCATTTTGAAAATAGTTGAAATAGTTCATCCAGATGAATGAAAATTTGCCTCAGCTGAGTGATGGATTCAGATGCAGCCAATATGTGTGATGTTGACTGGAGGAGGCATCATTTGGAGTTAAGATTCTTCCTGGAAACCGAATTTAAATTTATACCTTAAATTGAATGACAAAGGGTCCATCCCTGATTCAGAGGAGTTGGGAAGTCTGCCATGTCAATTGTTATTCCAGNCAATAAAAATTTTCAAAAAGGTTTTCATTTCAGATTGCCATGGAACCCAGATAAATTTTAAGATTGAAATAACACCAAAAGCCCAAGGAGTCTGCTGTCAGGGGAACAGATATTTCAATAAGGTGTTTTTATGCAGGTTCAGGGATAAATTGGATGCGTTTTCTCAACAGTACGCTTTGGCTTTACTCTTATCAGAGGCTGGCATGAGTGATTGTCTGCTGTTTGTTCGGAAGCATTAAAAGCTCCCCTTGGCGAGTGCACTGCTACTGATGAATACTCAGACTGATATTTCGGTAGTGCTAACTGTTCCAGAAACTTGAGGTAGTTCAAACCGGGTGCTCAAAATGGGAAGTGTACCTCTGATTTCCTTTTTATGTAACAGTGACACACCCGAGGACCTGTGTCTCAAAATCTTAGTGTTCTCCCTAAAACACTATGGAAACATCTCTCTCAATACCAAACAAGCAATTTTCACTTTGAATCATTTTTGATTGACGCAGTGTGGGAAAAGATTCAGAAGGAATTAAGATTGCGATGTTTTGTTTTGTTAATGAAATAATTTAATTCCAGTCAGAGGAATATAATTATATATTAGAATAAGTTGTTCAGAGCCCTGAAATTCTGAGTGGTTGGTATCTGCTGTTAGCAAAATATTTGCATACCTGTACCCCTGCAAGAGTTGTTAGCAATGTGTTGTTTGATATCTCCCTGACAAGTAATGCTTAGAAAACGCAGCTTGCTTCACTGAGCTGGCTTTTGTTGCTGGCAGAGTTGGTCCTTGGTGCCACGCCAGTTTGCTTTCGTAGGGGAAGGTATTAGCACAGAATTGTCAAGCACAGTGGCTATTTTGGGCTCCAGAGGTAATGAGAGGTTAAAAAGTGTGAAGTAGGGTTCCAGCTACCTGGTTTTGATAGCCCATGCATCCCGGAAATTTAATTACGTATTAACGGCTGCTTTCTGCGCTATTAATGTTGTGAAATGGCCTGTGAGGGAGATGGTCTCAATTAGCCCTTGCATTAACTTTTTGTCATTAATGTGTGTCAGTATTGATGCTTTTAATTGCATGAGACTTGAGGACAGCTCGTGTAATCACACAGGGATGCCTGATCTGACTGAAGTCTGACCTCTCAGGTCACAGCAATACAGAACGCTTGGGTTTGGTTTAAAAAAAAAAAATCCAAAAATAGGACAACCAGCGGAAAGAGATATTCTATTTTTGCAACTCTAGGAGTGGTTTAAAGCTTGCTGTTATTTCTGAGTAAACCCATCTCTGTAATGATAGAGAAACTTATCTGTAACTTTGTTTTAAAATCTTAATAAAGTTCACATTGGTTTTGTCAGTCCTTCATTTATTTTCTGTTGACTCACTCTCTCCCCCTTCCTCTATCCCTCCCAGTGGCTCAGCCTGTTAAAGATTTCCTGGCTTCCTGTTGGATACATTAGGCATCATAGTGACAGCAGAGCCTAGTCACCATGGCATCAGGCTCAAGGGTTATCCTTTTTAATGCACGTAAAATTTAAGGGAAAATTTTTAGTCCCATATGATCCTGGTTTATCTGCTCAAAATCTTTGGATTTTTGAACAGTAAGCACAGGACTGAGAAAGATCTGCTTGGAGTACAGTATATTTTAAAATTGGTCCCATGTATTCATTAAAGGAGTGGTTTTTTTTTTCAAGCTTACTGAATAGATGTATTGAAGTCCCAGGGATACAAGGGTTTTCAGTTTTAGGGTAAAATATAATTTTTG
>VYZQ01054937.1:12475-22486 GCA_013400655.1 Mystacornis crossleyi | reverse complement strand
AAAGTCCCACCATGTTTTTTTAGGGAATGTCATGCGTATAATATCTCCAGGGCTTTTTGCAATAACATTCTCGAAACATGAAGTTATCTGGAAAAATTAAGCTCTCAAGGAAATCTTGGCAGGGCTGTAACATTTCCTGGATTTCAGGTAGCGATTCTGAGTTGTGATCTCTTAAGTCCGTAACAATTTGCTATTTCTAATTTATTGCTTCATTTGTGACTGCTGCTACAGCGAGGTAAATTTATTCTGATTTGCACAACCTAAGTCTTAGCTCTGACAGTGACTAATTATTACCTGAGTTAAAATAATGAAAGTGTCGGAAAGTGTCCGAATGCAATTTGTTAGGAAAACATGTGGCATGCTGTGTTACCCAAGCCCAGAAAAGCCTAAGTGATCAGAAACCATGGAGAATTAAGAATTTTTCCCCCAAAGGTTACAAATCAATGTGGAAATTTTTCAGGGAATTGGACTGCTGAGGGTTTCCCTTCGCTGGAATATAAAATGCAGACCATACCTTTCTAATTTTCTGCTTAAGAAGGAGAAGTTAGTTTTTTAGAGGAATCTAGAAAGATATTATTATGGCAACTGTGCTCAGAGAGCTTGCATCAATTATAGATTATTGTTTGATATTATTTAAATTATACACCGGATGAAGATTATGTTGCAGCCATTCTTTTCCAGAAAAAAAAAATAAAAAAAAGAAAACCAAACAAATCTGCAATAACACATAGAAAACAAAATCTGTTGCAAGAAACTCCAGAAGTATGAATACCTTTAGCTGATATAACACTTTTTTTTTTGGTTTTTTTGCTGGCTCAGGGTTGGTCCTGTGTTTTGTCAATTATAGGCATGTCTTATTCACAGAACAGCTCAACTCCAGCTGTGTAAAATGAATCTTGAAATGAAATGGTCAAACGATGTTAATGACTGTCTGCTTGCGAAAGTTTCTGAGGAATGTTAGCAGCTCTGGGTTAGAATTAGAAAGCATCTGACAGCTCTGTGGTTCTGGTTGTTCAAATAGCTCCATGCAAACAGAAGGGATATCAGTAAATTAAAATGATAATGCAAAAAATAATAAACAGCTATCTGGCTGAAAAAGTAAGGCAATACAAATGATTTGGGATTACTTCATTCTGGGTATTCATCACTCTTGTGAGCCATTTAAGCCACACTTGAAATTAAATTTATCTTGAGCAGGATTTAATTTAGATTTAATAAGGCAATTGTTTTATTGTTAAGCACCAATTGGATGTCAACATGTAATGTTTCCTAGAGTGATAATTCTACTGTACTCTGAAAAGATGCAGGGACTACATAAAGGCTAATGATTTCATGGGCCATAATGATGTACCTATGTTTAATATTGCTCAATATATCTGTATTTACAGTCTGTATTTCAGGCTCTCCTACCACACGAATGTCCTGTTGTATTAAGGAGCTACAGAATACGTATCTGTGTCCAACACACCTGCTAGACCTCTAGAGAGATATGATTATATTAATTACAATATATTGATTGATTTCTACTTTACATGGACTGCCTGTATTTAATTTAAATATACAATGAAGCATATTCAAGACACAATTTGGATTGTAACTGTGATAAATAATTGCTAATTGTGTCATGATAGATCACCTATTTTAAGGCAATGTTTCTCTTATGCTAATAGCAACTGCATATATGAAATACACTGAGAATCTGTTTCAATTATTCATATTTGTTCCTGGACTGTACTTTTCTATTCAGGTCTGGAAGGAACAATACATATCTTGGCACTTCAAAACAAATGCTGGCATAATTTTCGGGAAAACATTTATGCCTTTTCACATAGAGTCTATGCACGCTGTTATGTTGATTACATGAAAATATCGATGTCAGTATGTAATTCTGGTCTCTGTTTTACTAATTTCTAGTGTGTGTACTATATATATAGAGAGAGATCGGTCAGCTAAATTTCTAATAATATTTGTACTAATTATTGCTATTAAAGCCTATCAGTAGTACAATATTAGTGTCAGTGGTTTTGCTATTTTCCAAATATATTAGATTTAATTTGTCATTTTATATGAAAACAATAAAATTATTTTTGAATCTTCCTTAAGCCTACAGCAGGACTAACAACAAATTTTCCAGGAATTTACATTCAAGGGAGAAAAACCCAACAGCATTATCTTTTCTTACCTTCACTCCCATTTTGTGTCTGCTTTCTACAAATCAAACCAAACTTGTACAAGTCAGTTTGCCAAGAGAAGTTTCCATGAAAGCAGCAATTTAAAAGAAGCCTGGAGAGTATTTGCAAATTGTGAATTTGTAAATACAACATTTATTATTAAAAACTTGGTTCTAAGAGTCGCACTCAGTTAATCAAGGAACAGAAACAACTCTGTGTGATTCACACACCCAATAAAATATAATCGGAAGAGACCCCAGACATATAATTTCTAATCTATGACTACATTGAAAAAAACAGCAGCTGTTCTAAGAAAATTCATGTACTGAGAGAGAGGATGGGGTTTGGATTTGAAAAGCGTCTCGGAAAGACAGATCCTTTTGTTATTACATTCACTTGGAAATTTCTGCCTGGGCTGGGGTGCAGGGAGGGTGAAATGACCCCTCCTTGTGCAGGGCAGTGCTGCTGTTTGGCTGCTGTTTGGTACCTTTTAGGAGGGGCTCTGGATGGGTGCTGTTCCACAGCCATTTCCAGGGGCACCAAGCTCAGCTGAGGAAGTTTCTGCTCTTTTTCCATCTGTGTATTGTTATCATCCTGGCAGTGCACCCCAGCTCTGCAGATGGATATCCCTTTGGTCAGGAAATTCCTTGTGGGGCATCTCTGTGCCCTTCACCGTGGCAAGAGTTTGAGTTAGGAACACAGAGTTTTTCTTCCTCTTCTTTTGGCTGGGAGTCACCAGCAGGAGATTTGCATGCTGTTAGGTCCAAGACAAGAGTCCGATATGAAACTGGAGGCCAAGGCTGCTCCAAAAGGTGAGGATGAGGTGAACTTAAAGCACTGAACACCTATTCAACCCTATATGTTATGGAAAATCGATGCACTCAAACCTCCCAGCACTGCCTTTCACAGTTGCACAGGGGGTTTTCTACCCAGCCCTGCAGGGCGGTGGTTCCCAGCTCTGAAGGGACGATGTGCACCTACAGGAGTAGGCAGTGGCCTTCCATCCCCTGGACCGATGGCTCCAGCACACAGCGTGGGATGCCCTGAGCAGTCCCACACCCAGCACAGAGAGGGAGCACAGCCAGGAAGGCTGGAAGCAATCTGGGCCAGTAATGAGCAGCCAATTAATTGATTACTGAAAGTATAACTGAATCCTATGCCTCGGAGAAATCCAAAATATAGTAACTGCTTACTTTATTGACAGCATTCATGCCATATTTAGTAGCTGGTATGTAAGAAGTAGCTGGACAATTTTGTTACACTTAATATGTTTCAGAACACGGCATAAAACATGTTTTAACACTATAACAACTATTGAGCAGTACCTCTGGGAACAGGCTTTATTATTAGATTACATTATACAAGATTAGACTAGTCAATAAGGGATTTCTTTCACACAGCATGCCATCTGAAATACCTGGTTTCTTTCCTTTTTTTTTTTTTTTAAATTACTTCAAGACCTTCTTTGTAGGATCTTAGGTACAATATACCCATGAATCATAAAACTGACAAGCCCCAGGGCTGAATGGTCTTTGTACGGGAGATAGGAGGCCTAGAGATAAAGGTGCACTACAGGTATACAGTGACAGGGGTGGATTATAGATAAACAAAAGGCACAGTTATTAGATGCGAAATGCCAGGCAGGATTGTACATGGAGAATGCAAATTGTGAGGACTGAGTCTCAGGGACCCCACTCTTGCTTGGACTGTCAGGCAAGAGCAAAACAAAGACAATACATCAGTCTGGGTGTGATCCTGCGGTTTTTAGATCCGCTTTAGCTGCTGGCTGCTGAGGATTTCAGCCAGGTTTTGGCACTTGGGTAAAGCCCTGGGGAAATTCAGGCCCCTCAGGAGGTTAATTCAACGCTCTTCTGATCAAATAATTTGCTGATTAGTTAAATAATAATTAGAAAGGCAAAGAATAGGTGTATCGTGAGATAACTTGAGTCAAGGCAGCAAACAGATGCCTCGATCCTCCCAGGATCCAGTGCCCGCAGTCCTGTTCCTGTTGCATTAATCTTTTCTGCCTTTGTTCAGAGCACTGAAATAACCAGAGGAGAGACTGGGAACTGGACTCTCCCCTGGCTCAGGATGAGGCTCAACAGAACCCCTGGGGGATTTTCAGGACAACTCAATCCTAGTTCGGACAGGGATTCCCAGCTTGCAAGTTTGGGTTTCAGCCTCTGATGCTTGCAGAGTGCTGAGGTACTATTTTGGTACCCAGTCCCTCTGAGCATATGTCTGCTCAATTACACTGCTGAAATAGAGTGAGAATCAAACACACTATTTGCTTTTTTTTCCAAATGATATCCGGTACTATTCACACATTTTCCCCCCTTTAAATTCCGTGTTGCACGCTGCATTGCATCTGTTGCTGGCAATTTCTGTCTTAGACCTAAATTAAAAACCTCCATAGAACTACGCAGTTGCTGACTACCTCCATGAGAGCAACTTCCATTCAAATTTCCTAGATGGAGACTTGTGGTCTGCTTTGCTGCACAAGCTGGAAATGAATATGAATTGAAAGAACTATATTTAAGAGCAGTTTCCCTTCTTTTTGCCTATGAGGATCTTTCTTCTCTTATATAACCAAATTTCCCCCACAAGATTGACATTTCAGGAAAGGGGTAGAGGCAGACAGGTGACTACAGATCAAATTGGATTTCTGCAACCTTCCATTGTAAAGGTCAGGCCTCCTCAAAGGTTTTCAGCCAGCTTTTCCTCTCTTGGTTTCCAACACAGATGAAATACCTCACATGCCCAGGTACCTTATACTCTTTTATTTTTATTTTGGTCTTTTTATTTTGATCTTTTCTTTCGTAAATGCTCAGTGGAGAAAAAGGTTAATTAGGCTGTTGGCTTTGCGGCAGAGCAGTGTCCTCTGACCAGGTATGGTGGGAGAAGGGATTGGAGAAGGGTTCTTTTCTTCCCTTGGCATCCTGAACCCTCTCAGATCAGAGTAAGAAAAATTCCTGGAAGTAACAACCTGTTGCAACATTTGAGAGGAATGGAGGATCTTTAAATCAGAGACACAAGCAGGCAAGAAACTTCCCAACTGGAGGGCAACATTGCTTACTTTCAACAGGATTTGGCAGCAACTTTGATGAAGAAACTGGAGAAATAACTCCTGTAATTACCTTTTCCCCATGTTGGCCTGTGGGTTGCCATGGACACTCTGTTCTGACCAAAATATGGGCTCTGCTGCCTTGTGAGCAAGCTGTCAAATAACCAATTGGGTGTCAGAAATTTACAGGCAGTAATTAACTGATAGGTTTATAATTAAGCAGAGATGCCCCTGAACAGCAATGCTTGGATCTGAATTCAAATTCTGACTTTTTCCAAAATTCAGGGGCAAAAGAGAGCGACAATGTGGGTACAGTGCCATCTTTATAATTAAACTATGGTTTTTGACAGGAGGGGAATCTCCAGCAGTTAATGACTGACTGCAGGAGTTGAGGGCCTGAGGCAAAGCTGAGGGCTTTTAATCCAGGTGGTCATTAACTGCCTGGGAATGCCTGACCCCGAGGTTAATTGTTTCTATTTTAAATCATGAAAATAATATACACATATACAGACCCCCTTTCCTTCTTTTCTGCTGTACACATGTGTTACAAATACACTGCTATTTTATGCATTGAAAAAGATGAGAGCTGAGCTGTTGGGATGCTCTTGATGCGTTTGTTAAAGGGTTCAGGTACCTCAGATACTCTCATGGCACTCTGCTCTTTCCACCCACAGAACCTGACCCAGAGCCCAGCCAGAAGGGACTGACCTGGAAAGGCTCTGACTTGGGGCATGGAAGGAACAAGAGTGTCCAGTGGGGTTTTAAAAATTGCTTGGGATGTCTCTGAGTTGCTAATCCCAAAATCTTGGGAGATGATTTAATTTTTTTTGATTAATTTGCAGTTTCAATAGGCAGAACCTCTCTCTGTGATTTTGCATGTCCTGGCAGTAAGGCACAAAGACACTTTTAGAAGCCCTTTGTGCACCTTACCCGAACACTTCTTGGCTTTAAGCTCTGGCTGCTCCACACAGAGCAGGATCAGGCCCTCAGAAGCCAGCAACACTGCTTTCAGTGCTAGCTCCAGCTTGTGCAAAAGAAACCCCCAGGAATTAAGCACGGCCTGGAAACACGGAAACTCTGAGTAGGTGCCATAGCGGAGCGAGCAAACCTGAGAGCCAGCAGATACCCCACCTGAAGCAGAAACAATTGTGTTGTGGTTCATTCAGATGTATTTTCTTCCCTGAATCCTTCCCTCTCTATCCCCTCTTTGCTTTCCTTGTTTTTAAAGAGACATATGTCATCATTGCCAGTTCAGTTTCCTGTGTTTAACCCTTGCTATATCTAGCCTGATTACTCCTAATAAAGCTTGACAGTTGGAGGGTTAATCCAACCCTTGGTCTCATGGTTTCTTCTCTGGAAACAATCTCTCCCTGAGAGCTTTCTGGCCTGTTGCAAGGTTATATCCCCCTGGGGTGCCATCAGCGCCAGCCAGGGCTTCTTTCCCATTGTTTGCCAAATGGCCACCAATTAAGTCAACTGTTCCCCAATTAGAATTTTGAGGAATTTATCTTGTTCCTCCTGTGTTCAAACTCCCAAGCAGGGGCAGTTCTTGGAGTCGGTTTCAAGGCCTTTTTTTTCCCCCCTTCTATAGTGAGAAGGGGGGGAAATTAAATAAATAAAGAGCAGCTCTTTCCTGTAATCAGATACTCCTGGGTTTTTCCTGTTGCCCATTCACACAGCCTAATCCTGAGGTATGTGATGAGAACTTGGTAATATTTAAGGGAGGATGTTTTATTATTGTTCCAATCACCTGAATTAGTGTGGTTGAATTTATTTTAATTTATGCTGCTCTCAATAAAAGTCTTCACTGTGACATTAACCATAAATATATCAATATTTCCTGAGGTAAAGGAAAAAAATAATAATTTTATTTTGAATTGATGTGATAATCAAAAGTGCAGGGTTTTCCACTTTTTTTTCCCCCCTCTTCCCCCAAAATTGCTTAACAGGGTGTTTGCATCTTTTTATTGATGTGTTAAATTCTGGACCCTGAGTCCCATTTAATATGGGAAATGAAAAGTCTGGCAAAGTTATCAGGGTAATATCTTCAACTTAGATGTACAAACCTCTGATTGATCCATTCTAGGCAAACAGGAGCTTTGGCTTTCTTCCTGGGAGAGCATATGAAGGTCTTCAGCAAACTCTTTATGTGATACCTCAACGACCCTTACCATGGAGGAGTAAAAGCTCTTAATGCCATAGTCAGACTGTGCCAGAGCAGCTACAGCATCACCATCAATCCACACACCTGAATTTATCTTTCAACAGAAAAGAATTTCTTTTTTGCAAGTTAAAATCTTGCTAAAACTGCAAAGAAAAAGGTAAGAATTAAAAAGTGAGACTGGAGATTGAAACATCTCCTGACTTTCATTTGCATTTTTTAGAAGCTGGTGCCCAATAAAACTTCTTTCCTTTTTGATATTGTTATGGGTGAACCTCCCTCTTCAGAGTCTGGCTTTGGAGTTGAATAAATCCAAGGTTTCAGACCAAACTTTGGGATTAATAATGAAAACCTACTTTTCTGTGAGACATTCACTGTGATGCTAAAGAAGTACACTGAAATATGATCCTGGATCTTCAAACATTTTGATAATGGAACCACCTACACACTTTTCTGCTGATTTTTTGCTGTGCTTGTCCTCATAGTTTCTGACTCTGTCCTGGTTCTGCATTAAGTGATGTGACTAAAATCGTAGCCAACATCTGTCATGTATCTCTCTTTTTTTCCCCGAAAGAGTCAAGTGGTTTATTTTGGGATTGCTTAGGGAAGATTTTTAGTTCTCTTTTTCACACATTTCCTTCATATTACTGCAAATAAGGCCAATTCACTCCACTCACATCTGCTTCCAAGTGTCACCAATTTCCTACAAGTTCAAAAACATGAGGCAAGATGGAGATAAAAACCACATACAAAATTTAGTTGCCAATCCAGTTTTCTTTAGGGTTTATGTATGATTTTATCTGAAGTTGTATGTCTGGCCATCCAGATTTGTTTTCAATCATTACAAAAATTGTTAAGTCTGATCCTTCATGGGAGAAATTGCAGAAGTAATTCCAGATGTACACAAATAAGACTGAGACCTTTAGCACCCTTCTTAAGTCCTGTAGTTTTCTCCTCTTCAACTGAAGAACAATTGCAATGAATTGTATGGAAAACTGACACCCTCAAAGCTTTGTAAATTGTTAAGGTTATATTATAGTCTTACTTTTTTAGAATTTTGTTCATCCAAGATACACAGCTATTCCAGGAAGAAAGGGTGAGCACACGTCCCAGACACGGTGTAACTGTAGAAAACAGAAATATATAGACAAGCTACCCTTGAGGGCAGAAGGTGGAGGAAGTTAGTGAAAAAATATAGCACAGTAATAATATCAAAAGAACAGGACAGCAAATTATAGCTGTCCCTGGTCAGATTTAATTGGGTTTTCCTCAATATTGTGAAGAGTGGTTGAGGAATTTCTTTGCTTGCCATAAAGCTCCCAGCGGTTCCCCCTAGACTATACTCAGCTCCAGTCCCATGGAAGCAAGAACATAATCTTTACCCACACATCAATACCCAGCTCCCACATCAACAAGAAGGAAGCATGCCCCATTAAAGAGGTTAATTCCCATGCGTCAAAACAGGCTGTATTTGAGGAAGTGCAAGTAAGCATTTTAATAGAAAATTTTAAACCCATTGGGCCTGATTGTCCTCACATTGCTTTAAAATCAGTGCTGCTCAGTTTAGTTAAACCTTTGTTTTATTCTGGAGTAAACAAAAGGAGGATGCAAGTAATTTTCTTCTTTTTCTAAGTAAATAGATGATTTTGCTAAAACTTTTATCAACCTGGGCTACTTAAACTCAGTGAAACTCCCAAATATGGGTGAAAATGAAGCACTTATTTCCTGTTTGGCTTTCACTTCATGCTCATCCTTGCAGTGGCTCTGTGCACAATGTAATGAATGTGCAACTTGCACATGGTTGTTTTGCCTGCCCATGCAACCCTCAGGTGAAAAAGCAGAGCACATTTTTACAGATGCAGGTTTTATTTTCCTGTAGCCATGCTCCAGGCAAGCTCTTTGGTATTTTCCATCTCTCCCCTATGGAAAACTAGAGTAAGGAGGGGAGGCAGGGGACCCAAAGTTCAGACATGATGAACACACAGTACTGCAAATGCATCCCAATTCACTCACTGCTGTACATGTATGTGAAGGATCTACTGCTGGGAAATTCTGTCAGTACTCTATCCATATCAGGAAGATTAAAGGCCCTGATTTTTTTTTTTCCTTTCTTAGTTTGGGTGTTTGAAATTATAACTTCTCTCTCTTATATTTTTTTTTCCTTTGGAAAAGGCTTACCCACCATGCTTCACTTCAGATAAAGACAGGAATCTCCTCATGTTAGCCTATATAGGATGCCCTCGTGCTAAGTCATGAGTATCACTGACCTCCTTTAACTGTTAATGTAACTGCTCCACTAAAATGTGTTCCTTAGAGGAGGGGATCCCAAAGTTCTGTTCATGGGACACTACAGAATCATAAAATCACAGAAGAGTTTGAATTGGAAGATTCTTTAAAGGTCATCTAGTCCAATGTCCTGCCATGAGCATGGATATATTCTACTAGACCAGGTTGCTGAGAGCCCCTCATCCTGGCCTTGAATGATTCCAGGGAAGGCAATCATCCACCACCTCTCCGGGAAAACTGTGCCAGTGTTTTACTACTCCCACTGTGGGGAAAAAAAAAAAAAAAAAAAATCATAATGCGACTTCCATCTGTGGTGGCCGTGTGGCACT
>VYZQ01054935.1:3634-27010 GCA_013400655.1 Mystacornis crossleyi | reverse complement strand
TTGTTGTTGGTGTGTTTGGTTTTTTGTTTGTTTTTTTTTTGTTTTGTTTTTTTTTGTTTGTTTTTTATTTTGTTTGTTTGGGGTTTTTTTTGTTTTTTGGTGTTTTTTTTTTGGTTGGGTATGCTGAGGATGACAATGGCAACTTCTTATAAAGAAAAAAAATATCAAGGCCAACTTGTATTGCAGGAGGGGAAAGCAAGCCCTCCAGAAAGATCTGCTATCATCTGCTGGTTGAGAAGTACAACATTCCTTCCTGTTCACAAGGCTCCTATAGCCCACAGATTAGAAATGGTGACATTTCCAAGAAGATTTCTAAGTCCCCAAGAAGAGGTTTTTTGCAGAAGGAAAGATGTGACTGCTTTAATACTGCAGGATTCGTACTGTCCAATCCATATAAAAACCTTTTAGATTGGTAGCTATTTCTGCCATGCTTCTTTCCCCCATTTTAGCTGTGTATGAAGCTCTATTTTTATTTTTTTTTTTCCTCAGGAGAAATACCATTCATATCATAGTGCCTCTGCTTCTCATAGCAAGGTACTGCTGGAGTACACACACAATGCTAAGTTCTCTCTCAAAAGCCGGCATAAAAGCTGTACTTCTTGTGGTTCTAGGGGATGTCCTTTTGATGGGAGATAACCTCAAACTCTTTTTCTATTTTAGTATTCCAATTTTAAGTACTGTAAGTGCCTTGAACTCTACTGCACTTGCCTCACAAGCTGGATATAACAGGACTATTTTTTGTAGCCTTCTGGATATCCAGGGTTTTTTTGAGTTTTGTCTTTTTCTTGACCTGTATTGCATCTGTATCCCAAAGAAACTCTGTTAATTTTTGAGTACCATGGAAAAACAATTTTTTTCTTTCAGTCTTTTCTTCTACAAATGCAGAGGTATATTGTTTCTGCCTTACTTTTAAAAGAGGAGACAGCTTCTCTTTCAGAAACACAAGATTAAATTTGGCTTTAGCAATGCTACTTAAGGCGTCCATCTCAGTCTGTAATATAAATCATCATAGCAGTTGATGCACTGTCTAAAAGCATCTTATCCAGGAGGCAAAGATCACTCTGGACTTTATTCACTTGATTTATTTTGTTTGTTCTCATTATGTCAATGAAATTGGTATCAGCTTATTTGAAGCTTAAGTCAGGAGGGATCGTGTGAAGAATGTTGTACCAATATGCTCTGTCATTGCCTGGGTAGTTGTGCAATTACTCATGTTATCTTTTGGTTAGGAATCAATTTTTTTTTTTTTTTTCTCAGGACTTCACCAGATCTTCATCACTGGTCGTGTTCTATCCAGCCATCTCTTTGATTTTCTTACAGCATATGATAAAGTTTATTGTGTATGTTCTACATAAGTATAGTTGCAAATATATAGGTAAAGAATAGGTTTCATTCATTCCCTCGTTTTGACTGAAAACCATACACATCAGGAGAAATGGTGTTGGCCAGAACTTATCAACACAACTGAAAGACCTACAGGCTCTAAACCGACCAGTTCAAGTCCTTTTTTCAGTACATGTAATTAACCAAGCATATTTCGCATTCAGAAAGTCATAATAGAATTAAGTCAGTAACACAGCAGCTGTTCATGTAAGGAGAAGGATGAAATAAATGTATACAAAGGAGACCCAAACACTACTATTTGTCTTATTTGCGTTATCTTCACACAGTTCTCAGCTATTCAGCTACTGACATCAGTCAGGCATTAACTTTGCTGTTGTTTTTTTTTTTTTTTTTTCTTTTTTCTTGAGGAATAGGTAACTCAGGGTGTCATCTGCAAAAATGACACTGCAACATTTTATGGCAAAAATCGCGAACAAGTGGAAGTGTATAGATGTTGAAGGTGTGAATCCAATATAGAGCCTAGGGAAACTCCATAAATCAGTAGTTTGGAAGAGCATTTATTTATGGTTATAAGCTTTCACCCCTGAGACACGTAGAAATAAAAACCTGTCATATTCCACCTTTACTACAAGGTCATTACAAAAAACTTGCCAAGACTGTTGTAGTAGCATAGCGGGATCTGAAGCCTGATTGAAAAATTTCAGATATTCTAGTGCTATTGAAATAAAGGAGCTCTTCTTTGTAAAATCTTATGATGTTCTTACTCAAAATACAGTTTCAACTTCTAAAGGTAGAATTTTCATATGTCACTTTAAGGTACTAAAAGCACTTTTAGTATTTGTAAGTGATTGTACTTTCAGAGAGAACAACAAAGCCAGTCCAAGCTTAATAACCATTCCTTTACTGTCTCTTTGGTATTTCCTCCCCTGTAGTTTAGTCTCTGCTTCCAGTATATAAAGCCTGAGGTCCAGTGCTTTCCTCCAGGGATTAAATCCTGTCCCCTGGTTAAACTTGTGGGGCTGAAACATATGGATTTCAGTTTTCCTCCATGATTTCTCATGGATGTTAGGGGTCAGAGTTTTCTCATATTCAGCATTTCTGATGAGGAAGAAAGTGGTGGTGTAGAACAAAATTTCATGCTTGTCTGTGAAGACAGTTCACAGAGGGAAAAAAAAAAAAAGAAAAGAAAAGTTTTGGAAGTGAAAAGGTTTTGAAAATGACCATGTTAAGAGTGCAGAAGGACTGTGAAGGTTTAAATATAAAATTGTGTTGAGTTTCGTTGAATTTTTTAATATCCTCTTAAATGCAGAAGTTCCTATTAGATCAAAATACTAGATTATTTCACAGTTTAGTTTTCCTTTAGATAACATAAAACACTATAATTACGTTAGACTCTCAAAAACATCATGTGTATCTGCTTAAGTATATTATATATATATATTGTTTGTCCAAAGAGATTTGGGAGAGAAAGCAGCTGCCTGAGTTCTACAGGTTTTTTTAGAAGATTCACAAAATACGCTACTGTCTTTTTTTTTTTTTTTTTTTCCCCTTACAAACTCCAGCTGATCCTCAGGGGGAAAACACTGGAATGATAATGACGATAATAGCTCCCAACAAAGTTGCTGACTGCCCTTTACCCTTTGCAATTATACTCGGTAAATACATGGCCCTAACATCTGTAAGATCTTTTCAGTATTGAGAGAGCTGAGATTTCCACACCGTGCTGTGTATGCACAGTCCAAACGCTCACCACCATAGTTCCTGCCAAAGTCCTTCTGCCATTCAAGGTCCCAAGTCCTGCTAGGAGACTGAGAAAACATGAGTCAGCTTTTCATTTTTCAGATGGAGCAGCACTGGAAGCAGCGGTTTGACAAGTCTATGTGTCATCTTTACTGCTTTTAGTGCATTTTATTCTGTTTTCCAGAACAGATGTGAAAAACCCACTCTTAACAGTTGTGATAATATAACACACTCACTAAAGCTGCAGGCTGTTATGGAATAGAGCTGCTGTAACTGAAACAGCAAAGGAAAGTATGAAGCCCCCCCTGAAATGAGATATGTAGGGTCAGGCTGTTAACGTGTGCTTTTTAATTGAGAGGCATCTGCACTGAGCCGATGTGTTAGTCCTTTATTGACAATAGTTTTTTTAGCTAGGGCAGACGAATTTGGGATGGAATAAAGACAACGTTTTTTTGCAGGCTTGTGAAGTGCAGCACAGCTGTGGGAAGAGGGACTCTAGGGAGGATGTTGCATTCTGAGGTGCACCTGGTTATCACTGACTAAAGCATTTTGTCAGTTCTTATTCCCCAACTTTCAGATAGGCCACTCTTCCCTTTACAATGCTTAATACGAATTCTGATTGCTTTTTTCCTTTTTTTTTTTTTTTTTCCAATTTGTCTGCGCTCATTTGGGTGTTAAGCATGTGAGACTGTCAAAAGCGGTGTATTGGAAGAGCTTGCCGTACTTGAATAGAACTCTGCTGGAAGTGTGGTGGCTTTATTTGCTATTTGAATGGTTGTACTGCTGTAAATCTGGTTGTGGTTTTGAGCATTGAGCCCTTATGACCATCTGCAAAGAATTTCCAAAGGCAGTGCATTTCATTTCAGACACATATTGCTGTGTGCTGGCTCAGTTAAGTAATTTGTCAGATTCCAGTCTGACAAAATACTTTAGTTCAGAGTCTAGACTCTTGATTTAGGCACAATCAAAAGGATAGAGTGAGTTCCCAGGATGTGTTCATCATATTTTATACATCCGTGGAATTGTTGGGCATGAGTGCCTAATACCTGGCAGTTGCTTGGAGCTGCTGCTCTGAGGCAGGTTTTTAACTTCTTTGTCCCAAATATCTAAATTTCTTGACTTCTATTGGAGTTTGGGTGGGGTTTTTTGGTTGTTTTTTTTTGCGTGTTTTTTTTTTTTTTTTTCAAAATTTCCCATAGAGAAAAGGGAATTTGTTAATAATACTTAAATAGAGGGAAAAAAGATAACAGTTGGTGTGCAGGTTAAACCCGCGGTCACTGATTTTTATTTTTCTGTGGATAGTTATAGACACTTTTGAAAATACAGGCTCTTTTGGGGGGGCTTGGTTTTGTTCCAGTGTGCTTTTATAATCAAAGGCAATGGGAAAAGTGTTTTAAATATAAGGAATTTTTTTTTTCTTCCTCAAATGCTCTTTTGAAAACCAGAGGACTTACACTGATTCTCCACATTAGGTCCGATCTCAAGATTTGTTCCTTAATTCTCTGTATGAGATCAGATCTTCAGAGAATTTATTGTACTTTAGTGGTTAGTGAAACACATGGTATATAAATGGCTGAGGATTCACCATCACTGCTACCATTCGTGGTTTTATATTAATTCTAACTTCGTTTTTTGGTTGAGGCTTAAAGGCCTAAATTAGCTAAGATTTTTTTCGTGTGTGCTACTATAGTTTCATAGGGATCTCTATTTCTCTGTAAGTAAGCATTATGCTCAGCATTCCTCTGGGGTTCTTTCAAGGGCTAATAACTTCAAGGTCTTCCTCGCATTTTAATTATGAGCTGCATATAAAGGTAGTGGAAAACACTTGAACAGAGTACTTTGGAGGGATTTTTGTTCCTGTGTAGTTCTTACACTACTATTTCAAAAAGTCTCATGTGATTAGAGATGGTCATGGGATGATTTGTGTTGATCTGTTGACCACAAGGTCTGGTGGATCATTGGAGATGGAGAGAGAAATACTCAGTGTTTGTTTACCATGCACCTTAAGTTGTTGATTCTGAATTAACATCCTCAATCACTTCTCACCCAACTGCAGAACACCCAACTCCTTTTCTGTTAAGCTGATAAAGTGAAGTTCATCTCTTGTAAAAAGTAGCTAGCAACATCATATTGCCTTTATGCAGCTTCTCAGCTCATATTAAAGAACCAGAGCTCTCTTTGGAGTATTGCAAATAATTGCAAATTTCAAGAGGAACTTCTGCCATTTATGTTTTGGAAGCTGTTGCTGGCTCCCAGGAGGCTAAACAGATGAGCAAGTCTGTTCCTGTTCTTCACAGGTTGCTGCAGCTCAAAGTTTTGTCAATGCCAGCATCCCAGGAAAGAAAAAATCTCAGGTTTTCTTTTTTAGGATCCTGATTCTATGAATCTATGATTCTCTGAAGTCAGATCTTGAAGCTAACTAGATTAGCTGTTAGATTAATAAGATTTAATAATTAAAAAAAAAATACAAAATGCTGTAAATGTTGGATCTTTTCATTTGTTGTTTCAGTGTTCTATTCATGATCTCCCTAGAGACCTACTAGCTAAAAGTCATGATTCCAACTTGACAGTCTTCTAAGCTTAAATAATATGATAAAAATCTTTAAAACACTGTAACTTGACAAAAATCCTTCAAAGGGAGATGAGCAAGACAATTAAGGAGTTCAAAATAAAATAGAGTGTAGCGGTCAGGAGCGAGGGAAACACTGGAAAGAGGGCAGTGGAAAGGAGTAATGCAGTCGGCCTTTGCAGCAGCCAGCAGTGGACGTTCCTCCTAGGCTTTGCAGGTCCCCATGTGTCTTATAGAAGTCACTGTCAGTTTGCCAAAATCTAGTTTAAGTGGTGCAAGCAAAGATAAAACTATAAACTCCTGATTTATATTAGTACCTGTGCACATAGAATGCATCCAGCTGCTTTTCCACAGACTCACTCTTCTTTTGATAACTGTTCCTGAGAATACTGCAAGCCTTTTTTTTTTCCTTTTGTGAGGGGCGACTTTCCTATTTGTGTGATTTTTCTAATAGTTATTCTTATTTCTGCATGCATGCCTTATATGGGCTGTGAGTGCATGTATCAGGAGGGAAAGGATTTATTTTAGTTGGATGTAGAAGCAATTCTACATAACTATAAGTTTTTTAAGGTAGAATTATTTTGCTTTTTATGTAGTTTCCCTTTTCATTCAAAATGTCTGTCACTGGAAATCCCTTTGTTTCATTACTTAATTTCCTTCAGAAGTAGCTGTTTTCATTTGTTTGGAGGAGTAGTATTTATTGTGTTTATTCACCATAGATTTCCGGAAATGTAAAGTGTGTCACCTAATGCTTCCCAAGCAGCAGCTCAGAAATGAAGGGAGAATATCAATACCTGCATTAATGTCCATTGACATTTTAGGAATTTGCAAGTGTATAAAACTAATGAGCTAATAATTCAACGTTCTTTTCAGATAATGTTATGTACAGAAATGAACAGAATGAATGGGCTTCCCTCCCGTGGTTGGGCTTCTCTTGGAGAATTTAATTTTTGTAATGATTATCATAATGGACTACCCATCCCACTCGAACAATAAATATTCCCCTGAAAGCAGACTAGTAAAATTTCTTTTCCAGAGCAGACATAATAGAATTCCCCTGATCTTTGGCTTTTTCTCTCTTCAAAAAGTCAGGAGGAAAAGTGGGCCTTGGAGCTCTGTTGAAAAAGGTTTCTGGGGTTTGGGACACCAGCAGTTAGCAAAGTCCAGTATTTCTCCCTAATATCTGATCTAAACCTACTCTCTTTCAATTTGAAGCCATTCCCCCTTGTCCTGTCATTGCATGCTCTTGTAAATAGTCCTCCTACTTTCAGCTGCCATCTTGATCTGATCTAAATATCTTCCAAAATATATCCAGTCATTTGCATAGGTTAGTGACAACTATTTTAATAACTTCACATTTTTAAAAATAAATTCTACCTTCTTTAGTGCTTCTGTGAAGAGTAAAGTGTTACTTCCTGTGTGACAATTCCTCTAAATAAGATGTCATATCAGAGATTTTGGCTGTAAAACTGTCAGTCTTACCTAAATGTTGCATGTTTTCCAAAAGATGTGAAATTGGTTGAATTCTGGAGGTACAGCATTCAAGCCCTTTGGCTGTTTTTAAAAAGCAAATTGTGCCTGGCATTCAGGAACATGAACAGCTGTAAGAGGTATTCTTGATCATCAAGACCAGTCTCTACAGGTATCACATATTTCCTCCATGTCTTCATTCTTTTGAAAAGCTGTGGACTTTTGTTTGTTTGTGGATTTGTTGGGTTTTGTAAGGTCTTGGTTGCTTGGTTTGGTTGTGGTTTGTCTTCCCCCTCAGCTGGTTATTTCATTAGGGAAATTCTGAACCCTTCCCTTACAATTGGCAGGTGTACTCTTCTGATTTCCAGAAGCAGCATATTCACATAATATTTTTCTTTTGTCAAGATTATCTTTAGTTATAAACATCTTCTCCCATGTAATTTTTTATCTCTGTGAGTAATATACATAACTATAATTTCTTGTCCCAGTCTTCATTTTGGTAGACAGCCAGATATTTTTCAGTCTTGTCTATTTCCAGGATGGTATTTTTCCAGTGTATCATGGTGTGAATTGGCTGTTGTTGACTAAAGTGAACAAAACAGTCTGAAGTGTTTTACCTGGGATTCACTCCATCTTTTCTATCCAGCCTTCCTACATCTACCAGAAATACTTCAGTTGTCTTATAACTGCTTCCCTTGAAGCCGCTTCATATTGGTCATTCGTACTCATCCAGTGATAAATTAGAAAATGTGTCTTCTTCCTGCTCGGTTGTTCTCAGCTAATGAGATTCTAGGGTATAGCTGAAGTTTCAATTTTTAATCCCCAAGTGCATGGGGATTTTTTCTCATTTCTATTACTGCAGTCCTAAAGATTGTCCAGCACTTTCTGTCCGATGTATCATCCCTCTTCTGTATGAATGATGCTTTTATATTTCACCTCTTCCTGGTCATTTCCAGGGAACAAATTCACTTATCCTTCCCAATCTAGACAAGGTGACTTGGTGGTAGATTTTTTAACTGGGTTTTTTTTGTGAAGACACTGATATTTAGCAATTGTAATGCTGCTTAGTGATGGTAAAAAGTCAAGCAGTGAGATTAAAAAAAAATTTATTTCTAATCTCACATAAATTATACCTGTACTAAATAGATAATAATTTCCTGATAGGTGAGGTTTTGCATTTTTCTTATCATAATTTTCTGCTGATCAGTTTTCATTAACTTTGTAGTCATATTGTTACTTCATCTGTATCCTAAGTACATACAATAACTGTGCTATGTACTAGCAGAATTGCATTTGGCTTAGCTGTGTATCCTTAAAAGACTTAATTGGACATTTCTTTGGTTTTGCAACATTTTGCATTTAATTCCTGAAGTGTCTTATGTCTATCTTCCATAGCATTCCAATGTGCTACAGATATTGTAAATCCTATTCCATAATTCCTCTGTTTGCTTGTTGGTCCCACTCTCTAGCTTATCAGTACCTCATTGATAGACTTTAAAATTATTATATATTTTTCTCTTTTTTTTTTCCCTTTTCTTTTTTTTTTTTTTTTTTTTTTCCCCAGGCATCCATGGCATTATTTTACATTATAAAAGCTTTCCCTTGGGAATTCTTGGTATTCAGGCATGCTCCTTGTTGTAGAGTTTTTGCAGTGATCCATGACAGCCAGGGAATGATTTTTTTTTCCCTCTTTGAGTATGTGCAGCATCACTCAGTACCAGACTTGCTGCTCCTGTAGAGGCACGACTTGTTACTCTGTCAGCAGCTTGGTGTAGTGTCATGGGGAGCTTAACACCTGTTCCAGTGACCAGCAGAGATGAACATTTTCTATGTCAGGGAATTTATTTGGCTTGTCAGAGTGCAAGATTATGGCTAAAAGGGTACTTTGACTTGAAAATGTAAGTTTTTGAATTTATGGAACAAAGTTGCAAAAGTATAAAAAATAATATAATACTGATTTGCAATATAACAGAGTCTATTTGCCTCCCTCATTGGCAGTAAAGGAATCTGTTATGATCTTGACATAGGGTTTCTTCTGATTAGACTGGCTTTTAGATGCCTTCTCCATGCTTGGGGCAGAAAAGAGGCCTTTTAATGTCTTAGAATTTCACTATTTGGATGTTTCTTTTCTAATATCTCAAGTTACTTACTATGAAAACAGATTCTGTATCTTCCTCGTTTTTTCACATGACAAAGTTGTCTAAACCTTTGCCCTGGATTCTAGTCAAAGCCTGTTACAGACAAGAAGGTGAAACAAGAGTTTGATATACTTGAGGCCTATGTGAAGGGTGATGGCAGGAAGGAACTCCTGAAAGGAAGAAGATGACACTGAATTAAGTGGGAAAGGATTTTTAATTAAATGCTTATAGAAATTTTACCTATCAGTTAAACTACACCATATTTCTAGTGCCCAGATCTTCCAGTTTCCATAGCGATTTGAATTTAAGAACTTTTTTCTGGTAAGCCATCCCCTGGCCTCCCACTGGCCAAAGATTTTTAGTGTTTTTTTTTTTTTTTTCCACTTTCAGTGTTCTGTCACTTGTGTCATTCAAGTATTAAGGCCTTGTGGCTAAAGAGGTCTCTGTAATGGAACTTACTGGGCTATTCATGGCAAATTATTTTACAAACATGTTGTTTCCCTGTTTCTCTGTGCTTTGTTTCCTTGAGTGTGTGATGTGGGCTTCTATTAGACATAAATTGTGTATCCTGGGGGAGCATAATAGAAAAACACAAACCACCAGTCAATCTGAAGCATTTTGGAGCCATGCTTAAGATGTGTGTGGGAGAAGTGCGGATTCTTAGGAGAGGAATTGCTGTGCCAGAGGGGAGATCTGGGCTGGTGTCAGGAGGATCCCAAGTAAAGGACAGACAAGGCTTTTCAGCTAGTGGCTTGTGATTGGAATTAGCCATTTAGACTTAAAACCTGTTGAGCTTTGTGTTTCAGCCACTGCTGTTCCCCTGTCTACAGTATGGTGATGTATTCATTAGGTTTTTTATGGCTGTTGGACATGTTATAGTGTGAAGATAGTAGCATGAAAGTTCACTAAAATAGGTTTGCTTTTTCTCTAAATCAGTGTGAAACTAGCAGAATTTTTTTTGGATCCTGAACTCTGCGAGCCTCCAAAATGCACAGATGCTGCCTTTGATACCTTTAGATTCATTCTTGAACAGCAGCTGAGAGAGACTTGGGCAGCCCAGGAAGCCTAGAAAATTGATATGAAACAGAAGCTGAAGAGAAGCAGTACCTCCAACTTATTTTATTTTGCACTGATTTAAATTTTCTATCAAAAAGTAATGATCACAGTGTTTTCTAGTGGGGATTGACATCTATTTTTCCAAGAATAAAGGGTAAAAATGACATTTGGATTTCAGAAGAAATGTCATTTAGCTGTGTCAAAGAAAGTATCTGGGACTCTAATGACCTACTTTCCTGTTAAGTCTCTAGGCCATTGCTGAAGTTAGGAGCATAGGGAAAATACATTTCATCTTCAAAGACTTCAAGATGAGGTTTATAACTTTCTTAAAGAGGAAAAAAAAATGAATCTTCTCTCCTGAATTGAGACAGATAAAGTTTCAGGCCAAGATGGACATTTTTCCCTGAAGATTTGAAAATTCAACCACCTGCTATAAATGAGAAGTTAGAAAAAATGCAGTGTTAAACCAGTGTATTCAGTTTGAAAAGAAGGTGAAAATTATATGCTTTTACTTCTTTATATGTCTAAATAAATAGAAAAAGCTTTGGATAACACAAATAGCACAAGGACTGAAAAATACTTTCATATATCCATGGGTCCTAAGGGTACTGACAGATGAAGTGGCTAAGTCATTATATTTTAGAAGTTGTGGCAAGGTGGTGAAGTTCCAACTGACTGCAAAAAAAGGAATACAACCCTCATTTTTAGAAAAAGGAAAAACCCATTAAGCTTTAATCTGAAAGAGGGTAGTTTTAGATTAAAGGTTAGGAGGAAATTCCTTATTGTCAGAGGGAAGCTGTGGATGTTCCATCCCTGGAAATGTTCAAGCCCAGGCTGGATGGGGCTGTGAGCAGCCTGGTCTAGTGGAAGGTGTCCCTGCCCATGGCAGAGTTGTTGGAACCAGATGATCTTTAAGGTCCCTTCCAGCCCAAAACATTCTGTGGTATGATTCTAGGATATTTTTCTTGAAATCAGAAACGTTTTTGAGTATTTGGGGGAAAATTGTACTTCGTATTTTCCTAACATACCATATTAAAGCAAGTTGGGTATCAAGCGTATTTCACCATATTTTTAGCTGAATCTGATAGCTTGCCTGCAGACTTTGATCCCTCTGTTTTAGGAAATAATAAACTGCTCACAACCACGAGTCCACACGTGTCAGGTAACCAGGCAGGCTCACAATGACACTGCATGCGGGGGTTTCAGATTGGTTTCCCAGTCTTCTGGAACGAGCCAGATGACAGACTGCTGTCTCCTTATGTGCTTCTGATTTGGATGGGAAAATGTGCACTTGGTTTTGATTGTGCCTACTAAAAATCTCTGCTCTCACACTAGTTTGTGGAGTTCAGTGAGGCAACCAGAGAGAGATGCTAACTTAGGTGTTGAATCAGAAATATTACAGCTAGGGCATAGCTGTGCATCAAAGCAGTCTGGGCACACGGATAGAAGTGGAGCAGATGGCTTCTGGATCTCACTGCCTTGGAACAGGGAAGAGCTGATGCATTGTGCCTCATTGGGCCGTGTAGATGTTCCCCATACTTCACTACTATTTCAGATTCTTTGGAGTCTTTACTGTAAATGAACCTGTTCTGAAACCATCCTTGTTTTGAAAGAATTAAAAGCTTTTTTCTTTAAAAATTAGCTGTTCATGATGGAGAAGTATTCAAATTGACATACCATGCTGGATTTTGAATTCTCAAATGCCTTTTTTGTACATGAAATTTAGTGTATTGCTGCAATCAGTACTTCAAAGATTTATGTGGCTGCATCACTTGAAGAAGGGAGATGTGGTGAGGGGAGGTAGGTGAGAAGGAAAAAAAAAAAAGTGGAAGGAGGCAAAAAAAGACAATCATTTTATCTGACTTTTTCAGTACATTCATTTTTGTGTTCGTGGCAAATACTCTTCACAAAATGTTGGACCTCAGTAAAAGGAAAAAGGAAAAAAGATAATATTTTTGTCTCCTGCTTATTCAATGGCTCTCAAGCACTCCTGTGCATGAACTCCAGCACCTTAGCATAGTTGTGTTGGAGCTTCCTGCATAATTCATCATAAAAGAACATGAGGCATTCAGAAGTCAGTGCTCATTCAGAGATGTTCTGCATTACTAGCAGCACTGGTAAATATGCCTGCTCCATACATAATTTATGGTTCTCAGCAGAGATGGTTTTATGCTTCATAATAGGCTAGCTTTGATCCCTTAAAATTTGTTTGTTCAACTTAGGGGTTGGGTACAAAACAAAGACTTTAAAATCTCTTTCTTGAATTGCTTGTTTCAACAGTCGTCATTTCCCCATCCCGTTAACAGGGTTGAAATTGTTTCTGACCCACTTTTGGGGAAATGAGCCTTCCTGTAATGTATTTTGTGTGTAAGACTTTTTATTAGCCAATTCTCTCCACACACAACTTGAAGTAGAATGAAAATTGGTTTAGAAACCTTAGTACGGTCTATTCTATGTTTCTGCTTAAAGAATTCATTGTTATTTCTTGTGACCTGTAGGAGGAAAATGTAGATAGACCCTGTGTTCTGTGAATCCCTCTTTTAATGCTGTGATACAGATAGTGACTATATATAAACGTGTAAATGAATGTGTTGGAACTCACTGAGATTATTCCAGTCTTCAAATTCAGTAAGGTCTCAAGAATAAGTTAAAAAAAAAAAAAAAAAAAAAAAAAAAAAAAAAAAAAAGCTTTATAATGTTTCCATTTTCAGCAATATTTCAAAACAAAATAACAATCTACTATGCGTTTCTAAAGGAAAATTCTCATTGTTCCTCTCTGCATTTTTAGGAGTCTGAAGTTTTGTGTTAATTTCAAACAGAAATTCATCAGAATTGGTGCATTCCTGTGACATGTATCAGTTTATCGTTTAAGCATATTCTCATGGAGTTTGTTCTTTCACCTTTCTCCTGCTTGATGCAATTTTCCCTGTCCTGTTCTCTTTTTGTTTGGTTGCATTTTTTTCGCAGTGATTGCTATGCTTTAACCTATTATCATTCTTTGTTTTTAAAAGCCTTGTTCACACCCAAGCTCTTTCAGCTACAAAACTTCAGAATTGCTAAGTGGTTTTCATTTTTTCAGCAAATAGTAAGATCTGCCCTTTGGGAACTAGGTCCCTTTTATACATGTCAAATTAGGCATGTAAAGACTGATTAAAAATTCCTTGTTGCTGTTCAGACTTCTTGTTGTAAGTTTTTTTTCTCCAGTTTCCCAATGTTTCAGTCCTTTGCAGGTAGACTGCCCAAAAGAATGATTTAAATATTCTCTCTGTCTGCAGCTCAATTTTTTTTTGTTTGTTTGTTTGGGTTTTTTTGGTTTTTTTTTGTTTTGTTTTGTTTTGTTTTGTTTTGTTTTCTGCCCATTAGACCAGTATTATGAGTCTTGCTGCATCAAGATTCCATTTCTATAGTGTCTTCTACAAGGCATAACATCATTTTAGTCCCTCCTTCCTTTCTGCTGTTACACTTCAGTGTTTTAAATGTTGGGGTTTTATTTTTGCATAATGTGGTTTCTTGGCTTTTTTTAATGATAATAAATGAGGCCTACTTATACACCATAAATTCAAGATGGAGAATGGGGTAGAACAAGCTCTTTTACCATCCCTTTGACTTATCATCTGTAGTCATTAATCTGGGTGTGATCACACAGCGAAGCTTTTTTTCTGACTTTTTAGGGGTGTGTTGGCTTAAAGAATGAGCATAGCTTTTCTATCTCATCTTTAATAGCACAGCCACACTAGAAAAGCTACCTTCAACTTTTTACCTCCATTTGTTATTTTAATACTCTTGGTTGAGTCACCTGTAAGTATATGAAGGAGAACAAATAAGAAATTTAATTTCTTGTCCAACTTTCTTGTCTGGCAGAGCTAGCAAATGTTGCTTGTAGCAGTGAGGGGGAGTAGGGAGTAGTCAGCTTCTCACTGTATAACTGTGTTGAAACAGATGTTGTGAGATGTTGTGATCTGTTTCATTAAATGTCTACAGTTTCTGTAATTTTGGAGCAAAAATTTGATTTAAACTCTCTCTTGCAGTAATACCTGCGTTGGCATTTATTCATATTGAACAACTTTTCATAGCGTGTTCTGGGCCGCAAAACCCTTCCCCACCAATGCCTCCACTTGAGCTTCACTTAAATACATTTCAGCTCAGCATTTCTTGAAGGCCAGGCCCCACGTCTGACTTCAGAGGCAGGAGGAGGCACAAACAGCCCTGCTGTTCCTGCCCAGGGAGCTGTGTGGGACGTGCTCCCAGGCAGCACATGGAGCCTCTTCCAGCGTCAGCTGCGTGTGAGCGGAGTGCGCTGCACGGCCTTGGAGGGCTTTCTGCAAGCACTGGGTTTGCCGTACATTTTGTTCCAATCTATCAGAACAGAGCTTCCCATACACAAACAAATGTGATGTTGCTTTGGGGAGTGAGAGGGGTTGCTGGTTTTGTTGATTTTTTTTTTTTTTGGTTTGTTTCTCTATTCTTTCTTCCCCGTGATGTTGGCCTTCTGTATATGAAGCCTGAAGCAAGAGTATTTGTAACATCAGTAGTTAGAGCAGTCAAGAGGAAGTGAGTTTTTTGTATCATTGTACTAGTTCTCAAATACAGACTGGGATAGAACTTCTGTGTTTTTTCCTGCTCTTGTAGCAGCATCTTAGTGCATTTGGTGTGGCTTTTGGAACCAAAGAATCAGAGTGCAGCAGCATTGCAACTACAATTGTTTCTTTCACGTTTTCATTTGTATCTGAAAAAGAAAGTTCTTATCTCTTGCTGTTCTGTGACAAGTCTCATGTTCTTTGGTGTAACATTTGTTTTCTTAATTGAAGCTCCAGGTCTTGGAATTGCTGGATTATATATTTTTTTTTTCCCAAATGGCGCTGCATAAAAAATTGGAAATATTTATGCCAATCTAAAATCGTAATTTTAGTGGTTGGTTTCCTCACCTTATTTTCATCCTTTCTTGGAGCAGATTCATTTACTTTAAAGATTTTTTTTTTTCTTGGTAGTATATTTGGATGGAGTTGTTCTACCTGTTTTAAAGTAAAGTGAATAAAAAGAAAAATGCTCTTTATGGGCCAGTGCAGATCTACGAGAACTATATATGAATGATTCGTACTGAAAACATAAGCAGGGTTTACTTTTTGTTTTTTTATTCCACTCTTATCACAACACAAAGCCATTAAAAGCTGTTTTTACAGAGGGCATCTTCTAAGAACCTGTATATATTCCTAGAAAAGAAGGTTTCCATGTATGGGGTATGAGATGCTCTAGCTACAGTGAATTTATTATTTTGAAATATTTGCCCAGAAGCAGTGTAAATAATGTTAGAGTCTTTCAGTGGAACAGACACTGCAGTGTTGGCTTGTTTGGAAACCAGAACAGTTACCTTGTTTTTTTTTTTCTCCCTGAAAACACAGAGACAGAACTATGTTTAACTAAAAGCCAACCAATTATTCTTGGCCTTTTAAATATGTAAACTTCCTTTTTGCAATGTTATTGTAAGTTGTTTCTGTAAGTCAGTTTAGTGTAATGTTTAAGAGAACTCTGTGTTTTGTCTCATCTTTTGTAACTCTACTGCATTGTTGTTCAGCTCCATGCATCTGTTTATTTCTTGCACACAGGAAATCACAGCTGGGTGGTTCAGTAATGATTTTCTTTCTTCCAAGCTGGTATCAGAGAAGTTCTTCCCAGTCCTCATGACCTGGGTTGCACTGATTCAGCTGTTTGCCATCCAGCCTGGGACAGCTGAAACTGAATCATTTCACGGACCCAGTTCAGGGTCGTACCAGCCTGACAGCAGAAGTGGTACAGCAGCACACAGGGTGAGGGAGGCAGAATTTGGCAAGGGAAATGAGCATCTGGAGGAAAGCAGCAGAGGTATTGTAGACTCTGCTGCCGGTGACAGAGGAAGGTAGACTTACTGATCCAAATCTCATACAGGAGAAACATGCTTGACAAAAGGCTCCAAGGCAACTGCTTTCCATGGCAGAAAGTATAAATTCTAAACGGGAGGATGTCTAAATTAGACATGATTTAATTATATATCAAATTAATTGAGAAGATCAGATTTTCTTTTATGCCCCTGATTTTTTTAGATGTGTTTTATTTTACAGCAAGTTACACTTCTGACTTTTGACTCGTATTGGCATTACTGTGTTGATAAAACCATTTTCATCAGTGGATATTATTCTGGGAGAACTGAAGAGTGGAAAGTCCAACAAATGCTGTAAGAAATATTTATAAGTGCATGTAATAGTCTGTAATTCCATGGTGCTCAGGAGAGCTCACTCAGGCTTTTTATACAGTGCATGATGGTAAAAAAATGTCTTCACTGCTATCATTCTTTCTGTTCCTTTGATTCTCAGAGTCGAGCAGAAGGAGCAACATCTAAAAGTGAGTAAAACAGCACTTGAAAGCTAGGTTTCTACTAAGGGTTTGGAAAGAATTTGTTATGGATTTTCTGTACCTTCTGAAAGTGGGGACTATTGAAATTGAGATTAAAAAAGCAATATAATGATGTTGCAGAGGACAGTGATCTCTATTCCACAACTGCCTGGCCCAAAGGAGAGATATGGAAGATATACAGTGGTGATAGAATTTAACTTACCTCAGTCATTTAGTTGATATGATTTTTTGCTTGTGGTTCTGTGAAAGAAACTCAGGAAGATCAGTAAAAGTGATGTTTAGACTGTAAATTGGGGTACAGTGTGGAGATAGCTGTGCTTGCTCTAGGTCAGAAATGGAGAAACAGTATAAATGAACCCTTGTAGGACTTGTCCTGTGGCTACTTCCCACTGCCTGTTCTGAAGAGAAAGCACTAAGCACAGAACTACAGACTGAAAAGAAAAATGAGTCCAAGTGTGACAGATGCCTCGAGGCTGAGTATTGACTGAGAAGAGATTTGAATCATGGGCAAAGTCACCTCCTCTGCTGTTTCAGGTGCTCTGTGCTCAGAGATGTAGAACTTTGTGCACTCTTTTTAAACTGTCTGACTTCATCACAGAAAATCCCCACTACATCATCAGCTCTGCTTTCCAAATGAAACATTTTTCAAGTCTTTATACTCTTAGCTAACTACTCCACAGCAAAACAAGTTACTCTGTAATAGCTGCAGTCAAAGGAGTCTGTGCAGCAAACATTTAGATGTGTGTGGGTATAAAATTTGCAGTAACAGTGTTAATAAAACGCATTGTGTTCAAAGCACTTGCTCATTTGCTTTGACAGTGTTCATAAACAAGTGCCACAGTCTTGAGAATACAGAAATTCTGATACTCAAAACAAAGGCACTTGGTGAATGGGATCAGTTGTCTTGCCTTCCTCTCAGATACGGTGTTTCAAGCAGGGATTCTGATAGCTGAGTGGAAGAATGCCAAGAATGAGATGCTTTTTGCAAACAGAAAGAAAACAAAAATTAGTTGAATGTAAGCAGGCAACGACATAGAAATATTTAAGTTGCGTTTTCTTCTCTGTAGGTTTAAAGAACTAACAAAGACCAGCTGAGGGGGGAAAAAATAAAGACCTATTTTACTCAAATATAGGACAGGCTGTGATTGAAAGTCACTAAAATTATTATGCTCATTCTGAAGACCTAAACTGAAGGGCTGTTGTGTATTATATCTTTTTAAAACTTACCTTAAAATTCCTAAGTTCAGAAACTCCCATTTCACTTACATTACTCTACTTTGAAACACATTAATTCACTGTACTGCTCTTTCATTTCTTCACCTGAGAAGTGTACTCTGCTGCCTGCATAAAGTCTTGATATCTCAATCTGTGCAACAGATGTTAGTATTGTGTCTCCTCCTCCCTTCTCCTGCCCTCCCCTGGTATGCAAATATGGTCTTTGACATTTATATTTCCCTAATGGGGAAATATATTTCCCTGTTTAGGTTAGATGTTGTAACTGTTAAAAAAAAAAAAAAAAAAAAAAAAAAAACTCCATAACAAAGCTAGTATATCAGTTTCGTAAATTTTATCAGACGTCCTCCTCTGCTATGTAATTAATTCCTTACTGAGTGGGAGATTTATGTTTTGTAATCCCCCACATTTTAAAAATTGAGTTGTGGTGCACTTGAAGACATTTTAATTCGTGCTTGCTCTGTTTGCTTTTTCTTGTCATGAATAAACCCATCACCACTCAGTACTGATGTCAGTAACACTGGCTAGAACAGCCTGCAAGAAGCAGCCCATGAGCACTGCATGCGTTTGTGGAGCTCACAAACTGCAAAGCTGCTAAACTGACAGCTGTCCAGTAAGAGACCCAGCTGAGAAATTCGTCTTTTCTTTGCATTTCCTAATTGTGTGGCAGCATTTTTATGAATATTTCTGAATTATTTCAGCATTTTCCTGAATATTTCTTTCTTTGGTATTATTAAGGGAATGGCAGACCTGTGGCTGCCCTGTGTGTTCCTTCCATGGGTGTCACTGCTTCTAACTCCACGCTCCTCAAAGAGGGGGCTGCTCCCCTTCTCTGGCTGAATTATTTTTTCTCCCTGCATCCCATGGCAGCAGATTTGGGTGGACTCAGAGTTTCATTTGGGCCTGGGCAGGAGAGTGCGGCTGTGATTCGGGTAATAACTGTGTGTGGATGTGTCAGCTGAGTTTAAAGCTCGTTCCAGAGAGCTGTGTCATCCAGTCAGCAAACCCTCCGCTGCACTGCACCTTTTTTTTATCAGTACACGGTCACTCCTCAGCTGGGAGTCACCTTACAGGGCTGTAAAGATACCAAGTTATCACTCCTGCCTGTTGGCCGTGACAGAATAATGATGCGATTTAATCCTGAAAAATAGCACTTTTGTACCAATTTATTATGTAAAATGCAAGAGGTGAGGTAATGTCAGTGTGACCAAGAACAGAATTTTTGTCTATCCTGCAAATTTGACACAAGCAGACATTTTCTCAGGCGTGTGCAGAATTAAGAGGTGTTTTCTCTTCTCTAGAAGACAACATTTTCTTAGGTACAAAATAACCTTTATAATAATTCAGTAAATTATAAAATAAAAGGCTTCAGCTAAAATATTCTTACAGCCAAGTAGGGAATCTAGTCAACCATTACTGACATCGATTCACTGACCTAGAAAATTATTTTAATGCACATATCAATTTACTTGCTGATTTCTTACATTTCAGTGGATTTAAAAAAAAAAATATTTTGCAAAACTATTAGTGCTGAGAGCCCTTGTGGATCACATTATAAAATTCACTAAAACTTTTCTATACTAAATCAATTATAGAGTTATTGTAGCCTTTTCGGTGTACCTTTTTAATATTTTTTTTTTAAGTTGAACTTAGCTGTACAGGTATGAGGGTATTTATATGGAGCTGATTAATTTGATTCTTTGCCTTTTGAATACAGTTAATTTAACTGTGATTCTCATTCCAGATCTGTGAGGGCTTCTTTGTGTAAGAGGACATACCTAAATATGATTTTAAGGAAGACAAAAACATTTCCTAAGAAAGTTGCAGTTTTCTAATTGAAAATTATTGGTGAATAAAGTTATTCTGTCAGCCTGTTGGACAGAAATTAAGCTTTTTGTAAAAAAAAGACAAAGATTTCAGCCCAGAGGACACTGAAGCCAATGCTCATACCTTTGTGGAAATTCAGAAGTCACTTCTGAGTTCCTGGCTGTGCCACTGGCTTCACACAGGTGCCCCTGTCCTGTCCCTTTTTGTGCTTTCTGAGGAGTCAGAATTTAATTGGCTCATGAGAGAAGAATAATGAATGCCTGTATCTAAAAATATGTTTCATGAATGCATAAAGTAAAGAAATCTGGAAAACATTTTTTTGGCTGATCCCTTTTGTTAAACCAAATTATTACCTTTAAGAGCAGTAAGAGCAAGAATTTCAGACAAAATAGGATATTTGGGTTGAAATTTTTTATTCATAGACAACTTGAAATGACAACCTCCACGTTGAATTCTCACAAATAAAAGGGATCCAAAGGTCACAATAATAAAGAAACAGATTCTAGAATAAGAACTTAGAGATTTTGAGTAAGAGACTGTTCCTACCACCCACTGTGAAAGTGAGGTCTAGTGATGAAAAAATAATTTTTCAAAAAGAAGTTTTTGAGGACAGCTAGAGAATTCAGGAGTATAATTTCCTTTAAATTACCATAAAATCATAGAAACACAGAATGGTTTGGGTTCAAAGGGACCTTAAAGATCATCCAGATCCAACCCCCTGCCATGGGCAGGGACACTTCTCACTAGACCAGGTTCCTCAAAGCCCCACCCAGCCTGGCCTTGGACACTTGTAGGGGTGGGGCATCCACAGCTTCCCTGTTCCATATTTTAAATTAAATTTTAAAAAATTTAAATTGTTCATGTCCTAAATCCCCTTAGAAGTTTCCATTGTCACAGTCTGTACAATGTGTTAGGGGCATGGTGCTGAATGCTACTTGCATTTAGGAATTTCTAAATTTCTATTGACAGGGAAATAAAAGTCCAAAATATCAATGTGTCTTTCTAATTGCTATCTGTGTGTTAACCAAGGTTCAGTAGCGCAGCAGGGGAAGTTCAGGGGTATGTTTTAAAGAACCCAGGTTTAGGTTTAGCTATGTGTGAGGAGCATGGCATTTGTAAATAACCCTCTTAGACAGGACTGGAAAAAAAATACAATCATTATACAGCACCACACTCAGTGAAGCCACAGCAGCTTTTTCCTGTCTCTGCTGCTACATGGCACACATCCAGATATCTGCTGTACTAACATTTGCTCCTGGGAGGAGATGAAGAAAAAAGGGTCCATAAGGTTTCCATTGGCCTAGACAACTGAAACATCTGCTAGATTCATGAGCAGCTTGCTGGCCTAAGTCAGCAGGGAGAACTGCTGCAGATCAGCACTGCCATATCAATGGATATTTCATAGACCACAGGGAGGAAAAGAGAAAGTCAGGAGGGTAAGTGATTTTATTTCAAAGTACGTCGAAGTCTAATGCAGTTTTGCATAGAGTGATATCTAAATTGCACACAATTAAAGGTACATCTACAAGTGATCTGCACGCAAGACTCAGGGAAACAGGTACATGAAAGAATAGCAGGATCCAATCCTCATCTTCTAATGTCTGCTAACAGGAGCAATTCACCTGGTTCCTAGATGAAATTTGGCAAAAAGCAGTCACCTGAGAAAATATTCTCTTCAGTACGTGAGAAATATTCTCTTCACTCAGAAGGTTGCACTGGAAGAAGCAACTCTTTTTCTGAAATACAGATAGAGTTGTTGGAAGGGAAAGGGTAATTCTGTGTCAGGACACAGAGCAAGTGTTGAAGCAACAGGAGGACAGAGTGGAACATACATCCTTTTTTTGGTATAAGCTGCCTTTATTTTTGTAGGTCAAGCCTGGCTTCTGATGCCTGACAGTGTAGTCTGGCCTAAGTAATTTTGTTGTTTATAGTTTGGTGCCACTTAGGCTCAAAAGGGCTACTAGAATTTTAGAAAGCAGTCATTCTCCAGACCGAATTCCTGGCCTTTATTTTATTGTGTAAACCAAAAGAGGGAAAATAACCCATCAAGTACAAAGTCAGCTTTAAAACTGTTGTTTTGTGCTTGAATTTTCATGAGCTTAAACAGAGCTGTGATCTTCTTTACACAAGAAAAAAGAGTCAAACATCAAAAAAGGCAGATATTGACAGGGTGGGTGAAATCATCAGTAGCAAAAACTTTGTAAATATACAGATGATCACAAGTGGAAAACGCTTTATTTATCATTCTGACTTCTGCTCGGTGAGAATCAGAACTGCTTTCTTCAGGGACCGTTCCCAGTTGGCCAGGATGTGTTTAGATATGGATCAACACAAGGTCATTAAGGGAGTGCCTGTTCAGATCAAACCATCTGCAGGCACCGTGTTTCCCACCTTTAGGATAGCGTTGCCTTTTGTGTGTTAAAATACAGCTCTTCACCATAGTTCAATTAATGAAAGGGATTTTTCCGGAAAGAATGTTTAACTTGTCCATATTTTGTTCTACTGACAGAATTCAAAGATCTAGCTTTCATATATTGATCCCCACTTACTGCTAGGGTAGTTTTATCAGGAATATTTACAACTACAGAATATTTCACTGAAAAACACCACTGATTCCGTAATCAGAACAGGTAAGCCTCTGGTCAAAATCTGGCTTTTCCACCTTTGCTTTTTTCTTTATTTACCTTTGAGGATGACATGTAACCTGAAGCAAACTGAGCAGTGAAAGCATTAGAAGTCCAGGTAGCAAGGATTTATTTAGTGTACTAGTGCAATGACAGGTGATTCTTATTCAGGCTTGTTTCCAAACCAGAGGTGGTAAGATCAGTGTTTAAATGAGATGTTCTAGTCTAATTAAAATATACTGAAGTAAAAAGAAGTTAAAAGGGATTTAGTAGCAATTTTATCACTGTTCTTCCTGGCATATATGTGTAAAAATATACACAATATGTGTTTACTTCTATATTTTAACAAGAATTAAAGCTAGTGTGTGGGCAAAAACTAAGGCAAACCTAGGACAATTTTAATTTCAGTACAGTGAAAAGTTCAAGCTTCCATTTAGACACAGGAGGTTTGGTGAGTGAGCTTTTGCCATGGGTGTTTAAGAATAAGCAGTTCAGTTGTGGTGTATTTCTGGGGATTTATGAATGCTTTTTGAGGTTACAAACATTCAAATAACAGCCCTACTGGGAGCTGATTTGTTTAGCTGCCTCTTCTCGGTCTTTTAACTTCTCTTTGAATGACATTTCAGAAGTTGGTGAGAAAAAGTTAAAAGTGGGAGGATTTTAAACCTTAGTTGTGTTCTTCTCAGATAGAAAAAGTGGCCAAACAGAGAACAAAGATAAATAGGTATACAATAAAAAAGTCCTTGCCAGGTGGGTTACCTGTATGTTGGACTTCAAATACCATAATTTGTCTTTAAGGATGATGGAAGGAGGAAAAGTGTGTTCCTGAAGAGATGCCAGTATATTTCGTTTTATAGAACTCAATAGCTGGAAAGCCGGAGAGAGCATTTTTTTTCCAATAGATTAGAGATTTTCCACGAACGGAAGAAAGAAAGTCATGAAAGAAGTTGCTGGAAAATGAGGAGGGGAAATAATGAATCAATTCTGC
>VYZQ01054934.1:36373-53086 GCA_013400655.1 Mystacornis crossleyi | reverse complement strand
ATGTTTTTTTTTTTCTTGAAAAAAAAAAAAAAGAAAAAGGGTTATTTTAGCTAGTCTGCTTATCAAAAGATACATTAATTAACGCTCAGCAACTATCACCTTGGCTGTGACTGGTCCTCAAATTTAATGTATAAGCACCAGTAACCTGGCTTGCTGTCACCAGTCTGCTGGCTACCAGAAAAACCAGATTTGAGTCAAAGCACTTCTAATGAAAACAGTTACAAAAAGCTGTTTTGTCCTTGCTCTTCAAGTGGGTATTTTCTCAGAAAGAATGCAATTCTTTCCGCAAATGTAGACCACAGAGTTCCCACAGCAATACATGCAGTATTTCATTCCCACACACCAGGCTAACGCTCATTTAAAGCACTTTCATCCATCTATTCATTTACCGGTTTCTCCAATGCCAAGCACAAACTAAGATAAGAATCAGAGTAGTGAAGACCATCACCAGCACTGGAACCAGAACTGCTGCCAATGCCACATCTGAAAATCATTAAATTGAGTCGTGTCAGACAGAAAGAGCTTCTCATAAATCAGTTTTTGATTTGAAAATTACTTGGGTAAAGCACACAGTTTTCACCTTTAGTGTCTATCACACCAGATCCCCCAGCTAAGCTACTCCGCTGGATGCTCCCACAGTGCCAACTTCAATTAACATCTGGCTCTTCTACACGCATGCACAGCTGGTGGTTTTGCAGGGTTTTTCATCATAATCAACCAGTTTGTTTTAATATATGTTTTTTCCATTACAACAATGTATTCTATTTCTTAAGCAGAAAATCCCTCAGTGCCACCACTTAAGTTTGAACCTATTTAAGAAGTAAATTCCACAGTACCTCACCAGTTAATCCCAATCAGCCTGTGCTGGGTCTGTGTGTGATCCTGTCCCCTGCCATCCAAAGGACACTTCAGCAGTGCCCACATCTGCAGTGACTTTGCTCCCTTTTCTGAGCATTTTCTTCGATAAACAAAATGATTATGCCAGGTGACATTTTTCAAATTTCATGTCAACGAGACTGCTCCAGAAAAGATTTGCTATGTCAAAGGTGTTTTGTTCTAAGAAATTATTAAATAAAGCAGTTACACCTCGTTAATTAAGAAGGGAAGTCCAAGTTGCAATTTCTCCTGACAAAATCCATTCAGTGATTAAAAACTGAACCCAGTTTGAACAAGTTCTGGAAGATGGAACTNTGTCTGCAGTGAAGTCTTCACTGAATGAATGAAGTCATCCATGAAGTCAGCATTCTTCTCGTCATTCTTGTTCTGAGGTGGTGGTGGCAAGGTGATTTTAGGAGCACGACCTTCAGAAGAAAAGAATTTATAAGGTAAATTCTTTGAAGTGCTAGTTTTCCATATCTCCTTTCTAGGAGAAGACAGCTGGAACAGTTTGCTATAAAGCTTTTGTTGATGTTATATAATGAGGAACCCCCGCCATGAATCAATGACATGGAAAGCAAGTGATTGTCAAAAGACACACTTACTTTGTAAATTACCTTGTGTACACCAAAATTCAGTATTTTCCTGGTTAAGTGCAGTAACTTTTGGATAAACTCAGAAGTACCAGTTACAGAAGGATTATGCAGCCAAAAAATACTTCAGTCTCATTGAAAATATAACCATGATGTAACTTTTAACCTTAATAATTTCACTTACAACCTTAATAGTTTCACTTCTTGTTTTGCACAGTTGAAAGCTTTCAGCTGTCTTACCTATACTAAACTGACATCCTAGCAACTCTACTTTCATTGCAATTTTCTGGTGCCATTTTACGGGGTTAATCCTAAAAAAACGTGCAATAATAGGTGGAATGAAATTATTGCGAACTTCCTGGTACAATTCAGTATTCCCTTGAAATATCTAGAAAAGAAGAGAAAAGGAAGAGAGAAACATTATGTTCTGCAAGTACAATAGCAATTAATTAACTACTACCAATTTTGATGTTTTATTTAGAAGAAAAAGCAGCGAAGGATCCAATTCACCCCAGAATGGCGCTGCCGCTTGCCCTTGTCTATTCCCTTGGCCCCACGACATTTACAACTAAATAAAGCAAAGCAAAGTGTGTGCACATGTATGTGCACAGCTACCTAGTTCAGAGTAAAGGTACCAGGTAATATCCCACTGATGCTCCCCAGGCAGTGCCTGCTCTTACACACATCTCACATGTTTATGGCACCGACTCGTTCCAACTTGGTCCTTTTTTTGGTATTTTGCACTTAACTCTTCAGGTATACCTGGATAGCAGGAGCTGTGACACTGTGTAAGCAGGAATTGAGCAGTGCCTTCACACAGCCCAGCAGTTCAGCACAGTCTGTCTGAGGATGGTATTCATTACAAAGCATTGGGAAGCACCCTCAAGTGTGTAACCACGCTGTCCTCTCGTGGCTGCTGCCTACAAGTGCTGAGCCACAACAAAATAAAAGAATCTGGGTTCAGAATGTGACAGCTCTCCTCAGTCTCATACTGAGCCATGAGGTTCTGCAAGGGAAGGGCACTGACTCGGAGTGAAGGATGAGCTCAAGCTGGTCCTTCACCGCCATCCTTTGCACACAAAGAACTCATCAAAATGTGACGATACAGAATGAGTCTGGTTGAAGTTTAAAAGCAATGAGCAGAGTCCCTGCGAGATGCAGTGGAAGCACACTGACAAATTTACAGCCAACCATGGGTTTTTCACCCCCAAACTGCTTAAAACAACACAGCAGCTTGGCCCAGTACTCCAACCCTCCCTCTCCTTTAGGAGGACTGGTTTGGCACCAGCCCTTTTGGTAGGAAGTGAGCTGTCTCTCCACATCAGTGCACAGCAGTGGGGCTTTGGCCCTACCCATGCAACTCTGTGGTTGCTGGTGCAACCACAGGTCACCACTGAGGTGACAGTAACTGAGTGCTTTCTTCTGAAAGCAATGATACAGATACTGCAAATCACGGTGGACACAATGCAGAACAGAATTATGGCACTTGCCTAGAAAAAAATCAATATTACAAGGAGTTTTCTGCTCACTCACACCCTCTGGTAACCAGTAAAGTACCCTGCCATTCTTAAGGACAAGCACTACATTGTGTAACAGCTGATGGGTCTACGTAACATGGAGCAGTCAAGAGCTTTAAGCACATTTCTAATCAATGCAAATCACTGCTGTTTCAACCTTGATACACAAGAGATTTCTGTATTGCACTCCTGAGTTTAAGGTATTTGAACAAAATGACTAGAATATCCCTAGAGGTCTGAAAAATTATTCCAGGAAACTATCCATTCAAAAGAAGTCCCTGCTCTGAATTTATGCTTATTGTTCTTAAATATACTTAGTAGCAACAAATGAAGACAGAGTTAAATTCAGGGCAAGCCTATGATGTTATTTTGGAAATGAATTAATAACACCAAGAAGCTGTAGTTCATGTGTCCACAGCAGACTGGGTTCCAATTTACAGCCACTTTTCCCTTACTACTTTTTTTTTTAATGACAGGCCTGTAGCTACAGATCTCCCCAAAGAATTATTTGTTTTGGTAAGGATGCAAGTGAGAAGCAAATTACAGAGGTGACTTCCTGAGGGGATGCACCCAGCCCAAACTGCTGTACCTTGCTTGTGCTGTGCCTGCCAGAGCCCAGTATCAAAAGAAGGCACATCTGGCTGCCCAAGCAACACATGCAGAAGTTACAGATCAGCGACAGAGATGTCCAGCTCTGAAAGTTAAATCTCATGTCAGGTTTCTGAGGCTGAGGTTTCTGAGCATGTAACAGCAAGGGCAAAAAGAATCAATGACAAACAACTCTTACCTTCAAGAAAGATTAACGGCAAAGATCTTTACTCCATGCTTTTATCAGTCAAGCTTTTCATGTCTGGTGTTACAGAAGTAACTTAACTTTACCTGCAGCTCTGTATTTTTTGTTACCCTAATTTTTGCATTAAAAAATAATTTGCTTCTGAGCTCAATACAGTACAACCTTTTTCATAAGAAATCACTTTCATATTCTTTTTTATTATCAAACTCTTTCCATTTCCCTCTGTGCTGTTAAACAAAGCTTTTCCAACACTGCAACTCTGATTTGTCTTTTTTCCCCAATTCAAGGATTTTACTCTTTTTCTCATATATGAAAAGTTAAGAAAGGTTTTTCTTGAGTACTGCCGAATCTCTAAAAGGTATTTGCAAGAACAACTACAGGAAAAGCTTGGAAAAGCTTCTAGTCTCCTGAAAAACGTTAGGAATTTCAAACATGTTTCAAAAAACCAGGCAACACCACTTCGCTGTTGGTCTGGTGTGCTCAAAGGGAGAAGCCTCCAAGCAGATGCATCCAAAAGCACACCTGTATCAAGTGAGGTGATGGCAGATGGAGAGAAAATCTGCTCTTTTGAAGCAAACTGAACCTTTTGTTCTGTCACTTAAATACGGCTTTTGTTCTGTCATTTAAATACTTCTGGGTACCTCTGATTCTTCATGCCCTGTCCCTTAATGACACACAGAGTGCAAAGAAAGATCTGTTGCCTGTAATTTCAGGCTCCACAATCTGTTTAATTTCATGAGCATGCAAGAGGAACAAAACACTCAAATTCAAGGCAACAGCTGCAAAGATTTTTAAAGAAAATGGTCAAACTAACACTGAAGCCTAAATCCAGGCAGCTTGCTGAGATCTTATTTTATGGCCAGAAGAGGGCACTCAAAACTAGCAAAATATGCTGGATTTTTCCTTTTTTTCTTGAATACTTCACACCGACAGTCACTTTAGTTCACATGTAGGCTCAGGCCCAACAGTTAATTCTCCTCCTCTCTTTCAAGGGTTTCCTACTGCAATTATGTTCAGTGTTCAAAAATCTCTTAATTTAACAAACTTCAGCCTTTTGCTTCATCAACAGATGCCACATCCCACCTTGAAATATTCTTAACCCAGAATAAAGAGAAGACGACCAAGGACAGCCAAAGAGTGACCATTCTTAAAAGCCTGTTTCTAAAAAACTACCAGGCTAGTAGTTACACTTACATGTATGTAATACCACAGGCCAATCGAACTAAGGTAAAATAAAACCAAGGATTTTAAGAACAAGAAGGAAAATCTAGCAGCTGTCACATTACCAGGAATACTGTCATTTCTTTAAGAAAATCTGATCTGAACCACTGGAAAGGCACAGATTTTCTCATTTTTACTCTCTATTAAATACTGCAGAGCTGTAAACACAGGGAAAATAAGATTATTTTGCTGCTAACATTAGGGACTTTTCCTGTATGGCAAAACATTTGCAATCTGAACATACCCCCTCTGCAAAGGCTGTTCTCTTATGTAAGAAACTTAACAGTATTTGGTTAAAAATTGACAGAAACATTATAAAACATGAAAAATTTTACAACCCATAATATTTATTCTGTAACCACAAAGACGATAAGAAAGTAAAACTTAATTTTCAAACATATAACCAATTTTAAAAGAAATATAATTATTCTTGAAGTGACACAGTACCAGGCAGCCTACCACTGGCAACAGAAGTTTCTTGTATAGCATATTCCCACCCCAAATAGTAATAAAAATAATATCTGACTTTTAGAACTGTCCAAATCCTTACATATTTGCATACTGTCATATTTTCTTCTGCTTATCTGCTGTTTGATTTAAAATACACTGAAATGGAAGGTTATTTAATGATTCCTCAGCATACCAAAATGAGTTGTATTTACAATTGTGAAATCTCCATAGAACATACCTAGAAAGCACGTGGTAATTTTACCTTATCTTTATCCATGCCAGGTTCTCTGTACACTGTCCACTTCTGTGCATCATCACTGTATAAAATTCTGTAGGCTGAGACATAATAGTAGTGCTCTGCTAAAGTTGATCCAGTAGTTATAATACCTATGAAAATTGAGGTGCCCAGGTAAGACAAAAAACTGGTACCACTTTGTAAAAATTTACAGATCAGGTTTTGACTCCAGACTTGCATAGTTAAGAGTCTTCGCTGGTCCAATTAATTTCAAGAAGTTTATCCAAAGTGCCAGGGTCTGAAACTTCCACAGCGACTGAAACTTAGTAATCATTTTACTTACTTTGTATTTTATTTTTCATGATATAACCTTGCTGAGCCCTTTTCCTCCCATTTTTTGATGGAAACAGCCCATTCATTTGGCCACAGCCCACTCCTGTCTCCAGCTGCTGACACAGCTCTTCCCTGCTCTTGTACTGCCAGCCTAAAGGCACCACTGAAGAACTGCAACTTCCTACAGCTGATGCTGCAACGCTGCAACACAACTCACACAGGAAAGCTGTTTTGGAAAAGCTTATTAGCACAGGAATTAGAGGAGTAATGCAAAATCCAGAAAGTCCCCAGGGAGGTAATAACAAAGGCCACTGGTAAACCGAAGTTGCTTAATAGCAGGAAGCAATGCAGCTGAGGTTACAGAGACCAACTCAGGCATTTCGGAGAGAGACAAACCCAAACTGATCAGCAGAACATGTTTCACAATAGCCTTAAAGCCCCAGACTCTATGAAGCACTCCACCTAAATCCAATTTATTTTTGATTTACATCAAATGACAAACATGCCCATTAACAACAGCAAATCTCCTCTGAACGATTAAATGAGAAAACACTGGCACTGAAGATACAACAGCTGCACAGCTACCCTGGAGATAAAACCCGAAATGCCAACACCTCAGTGCTTCACTACTTGGAATGGGCAGCACCGTGCTCAAGGGGAATTGGTAACCATGAGCTGGCTGCTCAACTCCCAGAACAGATAACAAACCATCCACAGCAGCCTGGGGAAACAGCACCTCCAGCTCTCCCCAAATCAACAGAGCTGCTCAAATCCTCCCCTCTGTGAAGGAGCAGGGCCTAACCTGCCTAGGCCTGCACTGCGTGGCCTGGTTGCTGAGGGAAGGCCCAGCAGAGACTGCTGAGGGGGCTGCAGTCCCCAGCTCTGGGCCCAAGCCCCACTTGCGGGGAGGAGGCGAAGGGGAGGCTGCCAGCTGCTTTCCCGTGTCTGCTGCTTCCTCACACTGCACTGGACCTGCTCCTGCTGTTGGATTCACTGCGGCCATGACGGGCAGCAGGGAAAACCTAGGCCACAAGTCAGTACACAGAGGTACCAGCAGGCTGAGCTGACTGGATTTCCATCTGCACCTTCAAGGAAACAATGAGGAGGAAAAGAGAAGCATCAAGGATCCAATAAAACCACAGAAAACACTTCAGCAAATTCTGTGGGAGGAGATGTCTTCTGATATGAAACTACACCTCTTCAGCTCCAGGTTCCTCAGCATATTAGCTAGGACATGGAACCAAACTAAGTGCCATCTGAACTTTATCTAAGGCCCAGAACTAGAAAAAAAGATGTCCGTAACCAAACTTTTTGAAAGCTGCTGAAAAGCCACATCAGATCCACTCACCTGTTATTTTCTTTTCTTTATTCAAGTCAATCTGCAACCACTGATGTTCATCACTGATAAAAGCAGCCCAAGGAGGTCCCATCCTTTTTAGTCTGGCATTTTCAGGTTTCCAAATGTTTACTTGTCCTGTTTGGTTAGGCCACTCAAGAATAGATGATGATGTGATGTGGGAATCAGGAATCACCCCAGATTCCATCCCCAGTGTCCCATAGCACCCTGAACAACAGAAAAGGTGAGGACTGAAAATGAGATATGAAGTTACACTGCTTGGATTTTAAGACTTTACATGCAAATATTAAACTGCTGTCTAAATTTATTCCATAACAGCAATACCAACAAAACACACTGTCTTTTACTTTCTAACAGGGATGCTAGAACCAAACTAGTCAAGAGAATGCTATCATTTATGCCTGTTCCAAGAGTAATGTGGATATTCTCTCAGTCACCAGTCACACAGAGCACTCCATGAGAAGCACTGGGGAATTTTCATGGTTTAAGAGTATCTATGGCTGACGCAGGAATGGGAAACAGACTGATTCACTTGTTCCTTTTTTGTGTCTACGTAACTTCTTGGGTTTTTAAACCAACCCCACTATCACAGTGTTAATCTGAACAAAACCAAAGCATGTAGGAAGTCATGTCATAATCCTGGCCTTGAGCTCAAATACATCCTTCAAATTAGTTATATTTTTCTGGTCACTACTCTTATTAAATGTTTCTTCTCATGTTGCATTCTGCTGGTGGCTAAAAAACATGTCCTAAAGCCAGGGCTAAATTTCTTTTCTTGTAATACCAACAGTTTTCCCCTCTCACCTGCCTAGTCCCCACAAATATCAGCAGAGAGCAATCTGTGCCACCAGCCAGGCAGGCAGAACAATGTAGCCTCGCTTCCCTTCTCCTGTGAGCTCCCTGCATCTGTCTCTAGCTTATTCAGTAACTTCTCATGTGTCATTGAAATTCAGAGTCTAGATCAGCATTTTGTCCTATCTCTTCCAATTTCCAGGCCATTTAATTACTTTCATACACACTATCAGATCACATTCTGAAAGACAAAAGAACCCAGCAAACCCTGCCTGGATCACTGTGTTTAATATTCTTTATGCATAAGGACACCAGACATGTAATTCCTTCTTTCAGCTCTTGCAGAGGTCTGACAGAGGAATCATTTTCATATTATGTGCATTTTATTTTCTAATTTTTGCTTGTTTATAAACTTCCATCACCAAACACTCTTGCCCATCAGATTCCTGTCTTTATATCCCCATTCACTGCCTCTTTTATTTATGTATTAGGAAAATTATTTGTTTACTTTTGATGAGTATGTGCATGATTCCCCCCCCCCTTTCTTTTTTTATCTTTATGAAAAACAGACATGATGGTTTTATGGTTCTTACGTTTTATTAAAACAGTTAAAGAGATTAAGGAAAGGCCACCGTCTTAAAAGTATTTCCAACATCCACTCAAGGATAACATTTAAAGTGACTTATAGAAAAACTACCTTCCACTTAGAAAACTAGAGCTAATTTATTTGAAAACCAGGTTAAGACAGAAAGAAAAAACGTGCAAAGCGGTAAAGCTTCAAAAGGGTCAACACTTGTTACACCAATCATCAACCCGGTACACACGGACAAAACAAAACATAGCAGCCAAGAAAGGACACAAGACACAGAGCAAGGCCCAAGATGCCCTTCCAGAGCAAGAGAGAGTCATTTATCACACAGCATCCAGTTGCACAAAAATGGGAGCTAGAAAAGCCAAAAGGGGGTGGACAAAGGTGAGGAATCATTTTGAGATTTCTTCTAACCTTCTAAACAGACAACCAGGAAAGAGTAAGGAGTAAACCTGGAAGAAAACTGGAACACACAGTTTTTACAAATAAAGAGCAACTCTCAAGTGCCCAGCTCTACTTTAGCAGTGTGTTTTAAGTGTGAGAGTCAAGGCACTTTAAAATTGGCTACAACAGGGAACGTAGCCTGAAAGAATCTCTTCCTGCAGATAAGCAAGGCTTACTTTAAACATCGCCGTACCTATAAATGGAGTGATGATTAACCATCAAATTGAGCTAGTAAAACAATTAAAGAATACACATTATTGAGGAATGCACTAAAAAAAGTCTCACAAATGAGAACAAAAATTAAGAAATCAAATACCTGCACGCTTCTTTCTAGTCACAAAGTTTGTCTGAAAGCAGTAACATGTAATACACGTGATAACGCTTACCGCTCGTCTTAAAGGTGAAGAGACTTGTAGATAAGGGTCCCCTGCAGAGAACAAAACACAGTGTTTTGCAGTACCCAGTGAGGAAAACTGGAAACAAACTGTCTTCAATTTATTTTTCTTGTCTGACTGCCGGCCACTGAAACCTATGCACATATGCCTGAACAAGCACTTAATGATTAACACACCCTGCCAGCAAGTTGCAGTGCTTTCAGTACAAACACCTTCTCAATTGCAATCTAGTCCAGAGATACTGGGTTAAAGACTTCCAAACAAACATCTACCCAGCAAAATGCAAGGCTTCAGTAAAATGCTTTCCTTTCAAATTAAGCTAATCATAATAACACAAATCAATCTCCTGTGATTGCTTTCATTTGTGGGACTTGAGATATAATGACAAGCTACACTTTTTCCCTGCAACTGAAAAGCTGCCATTAAATTACTGTTTTTCCACAGACCAGTAGGAATTTATGGCCAAGAAGCTAAAAACTCCTTGCAGAATTAGGAAAATGAAAATTTCTGGTCTAGAGAGTAAAGATACTTGGTAAAACAATTACACCACAGCAGGTGTGAGAAACTTAGTGAAGAGAACCTGTCCAGGGAACACATAGCTGCACTAGCTGAAATTAATCCTGCAATAAGACACTACCAAGATCTAAGGTGCTAAAGATAAGGACATTAGAGGAAGTACACTTACACTTCTGAGGTGACATTGTTAGCCAAGGAGCCTTCATAGTACGGAATGCCCTTGCTGATTACAACATTAATTTGACCACCCAGAGTATTTGACACGACGCCTGCATGAACACCAGCCATACAAAGTGATGATGACTTGAGGAGGGGAGGGAAAGAAAAATTTAATACTACTAAGTGAATAAATTAAACACCACAACTTATATTCTGCCCAATTACAGTCTTTGTTATTACGTTAAAATACTCTTCCTATTTAACTGTTATCTTGGTTATCTAGAAACCACTCATCTTTATTTATTATTGAATTTTTAAAAAACATAAAAAGAAGGCCCTACATTTCACTGTGTCCTCACCCAGATGTATTTGGAATGTAACTGTTGTAACTAAATAACCTCACACCAACACCAAGGTGAGTCTGAAAACGTCAGACAGCCAGGCTCAGCCCATAATAAATTATGTTAGACAACAGAAGTTGAAGATGTAAATACATAGACAACCTTTTAATAGTAAGCACATTGAAAGTATGTTTGGGGTTTTTTTCTCAAAATTAAGGGGTGATGCACTGCAGATTTTGTAGCTTTTAGCCAAGGGGGTGTATTTTTTATTTTAATTCCTGATTAAACATGGTTTAACCATCCGGCACTCTGATCCATGTAAAGCCATGGTAATTCATGCATACAACTCATCCTAAACAAGTCAATTACCTACGTCGTACAAGTCAGTGAACATCAGTGATAAAAAACGTTTTTGCAGGGTATCATGTTCTTGCCTTCTCTCCCTGGATGACAGAATCTCCTAACAAATGTCACAGCAACACTTCCCTGGCTTGCAGGCTGCCTGTGCCACAGTGAGCAGGACTCATCACACCAAGTCCTTCAGGCTTGCACAGAGTAAGCTCACACCCAACAGGTCTGGGATCAACACAGCTCCCCTGTCCATTCCAGTAAGAGCACGGGATTTTGCAGGAGATGTAGCTCTCTCCTCCCTGCTCACCAGATGTCAGCAGTGAGAGCTCCGAGCCCTCAAGGACTGTGGACATTGGGGTCACACAGAAAAGAATCAACATTTTAGGTGTTTTTTAAAGCAGCAACCTGTTCCCATACATTTGAAAGAGATGCGTGAGAAACCTCTACCTGAAACTTGGTCCAAAGTACTGAACAATTTCATTTCTTTCCACACACCCTGACTTCTGGGGAATTCTCTGCCTTTTCTGAGTGAAGAAGTATACAAAAAGAAAGTCACAGGGTATTTATTTCCTTAAGTTTCCTTAGGTTTCCTTTTCCTCCGAAGAAAACAATTATTCCAGATTTTGGCAAAAAAAACTCCCAACAAGCAGAACTCCTAGAGATGCTGCAAATTTGTGAGGCAGAGAATCAATTTCATCTTGTTGCTAGCTACAAAAATTACCTTAAGCCATTTAGTGAGGACCCACTGTGGACCAGAACACATAACGCAGTTACACTGTAGTGACTTTTTACATGGGGGTGATTGTTTAAGCAAGTAGACTGGGATTTACAAATATTTGGGAAAAGAAAACCAGACAGGCACATTCCAAGTTCACATTTAATACTAAAATCTTCAATTACTAACATTTTTACATTGTCTTTCCTCCACGCTAGATATAAGGGCTTATTAAAAGAGTATTTTAAGATAAAAACCCATATAATTAACTAAGTATCTTAAGAGAAAAGGTTTCGTGTAATTTTTAGTAGATTACTAGCAGAATTATAATCACTTAAAGATCAACAAAGTGAACATCCTCCCATCCTATGGCAAGTTCATTAATTGACCTGCAAAGGCTTACATTAGAAAAATACTGTATAGGATTTTGCAGTGTTTTAAGTAAATAGTACATTCTTAAAGATGCTCATTACCAATTTATAGAACTACTGTGACAGTATTAACTTTGTTGTGCAAATTATTTTATAGCTGCTGAGCTAAAAAATAATATAAAACAGTATTTCATCTCTCAAAGGTTACAAAAATTAAGATAACCACTGAGTCACTGTTGAGAGAGGCATTACAGTTTCAAAAATAACAGGACATCATGAAAAGAACTGGTTCGTTCTTTATAAATCCCAATTCCCCAACCTGAGAAAACCAACAAAAACAAAACAGAAAGTAGAAAAAGCACCTAATCTTTTGATTGATCCACCCTTCTCTGCAGGCCTTACAAAGATATTTAAGACTCCACTACACTACTTTACTTCTTGGAGATGGCAACATGTGAAGCACCTGCCATTTAGGACCAGTGCTAAAAAATGAGTACCATATTATTCACTTTTAGGAGGCACAAATCCCAGCACACGGGAAGCACAACGAATGCCAACTACTAAAACTGACTTGCACCATCCAGCACGTGTTTTACCAAAACTCACTTGAGCCCATGGTATTTTTACTTACGTCTCTGTATCCATGAGGAATAGTGCCTGAAACATCAGCAAAAGGAATCACACATCCAGCTGGACAATACTTACTGAAAGAGAACAAAATATCAAGTCAGGATATGCGTGCACCTACAAGTCTCCTACTGTTAGAAAACAGTTATGTTTTTGATTTACAGCACTCTGCTATTCATGTATCACTATGTAATGACATCTCCTAATAGAAGACCTATCAAATCAGACCAAAAATACTCACAAGTACACAACAGGAGAATAGACATTTGAAAATGTTTTAAAACAAGTCTCAGCTGAAAGTACAGTTCCAGTCTCAATATGATGAACTAAAAAAGCTAGCATTTTATAATATAAATACCACATGGCTCCTGTAAATTCAAAGTCATATAAGTAACAATACTAATGAATTTTATTTTATGAACTAGAGACCTGCATATCTATTTGTTTTGCACCCTTAAATAAAACATCTGAAAAGCAATGGCCTTTTATAACAGCTTTTGGCAATGCTTTGATCATAAAAATCTGGCCGAATTACCACTAGCTCATGAAAAGCAAGAGGCAAGACACCAGCATCTCTAGAGCAAGCCTGTGTTCATGTTCTAGGGCAATTTCATACTGCACACATGTAAATTATTACATCTTCAAGAGCTAAATGTAAAGTGGAGTAAACTCATTAACATTTTCACCACAGTTCAGCAACAGCTGAAGCAATGTTGTAGGTTTCATGAAAACAGTGGCATTCAGAGACTTGGTCACATGTTGAGTAAGGCCAGAACCTACAGTTAGAGCCCTATTTTGGAACCTGGGAAAATGAAGGAGAGATGCAAAAGTGGCACTTTGAAATGTTTCATGATGCCTTGGCTTAAGTTCTCCAAAAAGTAAGCTTAGATACTTCACAACAGTCTGCAGCTCTAAACACTGTCTTTGCTTTAGATGGAAATGGAGAAGGAGAAAACAGGGAAATGACACATTTCCCCCATCAGAATCTACAGCATTGTGTCTCCACAGAACCCCATTAATGAGCATCAAACTGTGAAATGGGTTTGCAATTTTTAACACATTTCATCATTTAGTGCTCCTTAGGTAACTGTAACGTGAATTTCAGTAATTAAGTTTTGTACCTGCTGTAATGTGTCTATAAAAGCAATATTCTTTCTATGGAAATGAGATATTAGCTCCTATGTGTTAGTGCAAATTAACGAGGTTCTACTGTATACTGCATGGATGTAACACAAATGGGAGAGACAGGAGGAGGAAGAAGGAGCACGAATGTCAAAATTCTTCAGCTCTAACCCTAATTAGTTTGTGTCTCAAGTTCTCTGGATGGCAAATTTCCAAGCTGCATCAGATATAAGTAACAAAGCCAAGTAGAAACACTGTAATTACTTCATTAAAGAGACTGGGAGGGAAACAGGTAAAAATCAGTCTTACTTGAATTCTGGTTCGGAAAAGTGACTTGCATTGTCTAAACAGGTAATTAAGTCTGGAAAGAAAAAATGTTAGGTCAAGAGGAGATAAAGACAACAAGCTTGAGTATGCTTTTTAAAGTGCATGAAAACATACATTTGAGCCTCTGAGGCTTAACCAAAAGTCTCAGAATGAAAAAAACACATTCCTACTGAATTTTCTTGCAACACGTTTTGTATTACAGTAGAACCTTGCTAATTTGTCTGAGTAACTGAAATCTACTGAGACTAGGACAAAAGGTAGTACTACAAAAATTCATTTTCTGTGCAGCTTAATTTCAATTTATAGCTATACTTCAGAGATAAATCAGAGACAGAAACATGCTCTTTCCACAAAATTAAATCAATAAGCTAAAGAGGCCTGTGTTTTCAACATTTAATGGTTCTGCAGTGCTGAACCCAAGCACCACAGAGAACAAACGTTAGAATGCCACATTATTGGCATCCATGACTGATATCACAAATTTCGTGTTTGTGTCTGCTGTGTATCAACACATACAGTCCAAAATACAGAGAGGAAAGCATCAAAAACCCTACAAAATTAAACTGAAACTCTTTATCTGCTCTTTTTAGAGTAACTTCCAGATAGGGTTTTTGCCTTCTCAAGCAGTTGCTGGCACTCCTTCACTTCCTGGCAGACCACATATATCACTCACCTTTACAATGAGTGGGAGGAGATGCAAAACAAATACAGCAACCCCTTTCAGAGGCTTAAAGTAACCAAAACCATGGAAAAAACCAAGAAAAAGACAAAAAACTAGTCAGCAAATTATGTAATTAAAGAGCTGCAAAGGGAGTAGAGGATACTGCTACTGAAGTAAAAATTTCCACGAGGTTAGTCTGTATAAAATATATACAGTTTCATAAGAAAACTTGTCAGCTATCTGCCACCTTGACTACTGCCTGAAAAAATGCATTTTGTCCTGATTCTGAAGCACTTCTTTCATTTATAACAGACAACTGACATTCTTCCTCTGCTACTCAAGGTAAGCTTTGACACCATTTCTTTAAATTACATGAACTTTTAGGTAACTGGCAGTCCCATTTTCCACACAGAAATATCATGAAAAATGTACTATATTTTTATAAGGTAATTTCTGAGAATGTGAGAGTAAATGATTTAGTTCTGTGTTTTTACCAAACAGCTCTAATTTTGCCAGTGAAATTACCAAATAATTATAAATACCTGATTTGTCAGTGGTTGAATAAGCTGCAAGAAATCCACGTCCAGAAGTGTGAATTCCACTCATGAACTGTACTGTGACTTCATTACTTTTCGAAGTAATTAAACCATCCATTTGAAAGTCAAACCCACAGTATTTTCCTGTGGAGAGAAGAAGGAGAACAAATATTGACCCAAAGCAACATACGTAATAAGCATCTTATTTGACTTCCAGCCTCTTATTTCACCTGCAGTGTAGGCTCACATTAGCCTGGTATACATTCGAAAGCAAATACATGAGCACGACACTAAATAAAGGGCTTAGTGACCATGTAAAGCAGATGGCAGACTGAGTTCCACACTGGTTTTGTCACTGCCAGCAGGTCTCTCACACCCCAACATCTGCAGATAAAGGTCACCTGATCCCATTCATCCCTGGCCACGCGTAACCTCCACAGTCAGTGCTTCAAAGAACAGGAGGAATCTCTCAAGGAAAAGGATCAAGTTAGGACAATGAGAAGCTTCTACAGAAGCAAATGAGGAAAAAGCCCCCCTTTTCCCTCAGCTGCTGGAGCACTTCTTTCTCACAGACTCTTTGGTGGTTTCTGTCAAGTACTTTCCTTAATTGTGGACACAGGCACAACTCACTGCATTTCAGCAGTATCATACAGATATCACATCGTAGGTGAGCACCATTAATATACATTACCAGTTAGTTCTCTTTCTGTTTTGTCACACCTAAAAAATGTCACAGAGGTTCTGTACCACGGTACTTCTCTTGCCATACGAAATGAACAAAAATAACACAGTTTCAACTGCTAGAGTCTGCAGATGCTGACAGTACTTGCCGTACGAAATTCTAGAATTGCTACCAAGTCACATTCATGGGTGAATGGCTGTTAAACAGACCCCAGTCAATATGGAATTCTCCAGTCCTACTAACTAGAAACTTTTGAAAAGATACCGACCAGTTGATTAATTTGTTTAAAAAATAATAATCTTCTGTTCTACAGGCTACCATGATCATTTGACATTGTAAAAACCATTTATAACCCTATTTAAGATTCTGCAGTGGATAATCAAAGTGGATATTCACCAGCAGTAAATGACACTGCCTCTGTTTCAGCTCATCATTCCATTTGCTTTCCTCATAGTAAATGTATTATCATACTGTAAAATAGCAGAAAAGGAGGCAAGACTCCTTTCTCAAATAAAGGCAAATTACAATACTAAAGTAGAGGAAGTGGAATAACACTGTCCTGCAGGAATAGTTCTTCAGAAATATAATACAAAATAAATAGAATATGTATGTCAATTTCCTTCAGAAAGTGATCTGCACTCCCAAACACTAATAAAATAATTTTTTTAAAATTTAGAAGTTAAAATACAAATTCCTATCATTATTCAGAG